>VRYO01002223.1:5372004-5430103 GCA_009812075.1 Sialia sialis
GGGAGGCGGGAGGCGGGAGGCGGCGGGACGGAGCGGGCGGGCGGGCACGGCTCGGGGTCCCTCACGGGCCGCGGGTCTGTCGGGGCACGCCCCTCAGGGCCCTGCAGCTCAGGCGGTTGTCGCTGTCCCGCCGCCGGGAGGAGAGCGCGGTGCCCCGGTCGCTGCCCTGTGAGGCAACCATAGACGGAGCTCGCTCTGCCTCCTTTGCCCTGGAGGGGCAGGGCACTGCCAGCCTCTCTAGCGGTGTCTAGGTGCATGATTTTTAAGCCCTGAACCTGCAGTTTGGAGTGTGTGCCCCAGCCCCGGGGAGGGAGAGCCAGAGCCGGCCCAAGGCTAAGGAGAGAGGGCCGGGGCAGCAGTGGAAGAGATGGCGCCAGAATCAGGGTCCCTGTGAGGGGAGAGGGGGAAGGGGGAGCCAGGCAGTTCCCGGGGACAGGAGAGCTGAGGGATAATGGGCATGAAGTGGAGAGAAGAGAGAGTGAAGCTGCTGTGGAGCAGGCTGTCCAGAGACATGTGTCCTGCATCCTTGGGGGTTTACAAAACCAGCCTGTTTTAAGTCCCAAGTAACCAGGACTGAGCTCAGAGCAGACTCAGCTTTGAGCAGAGGTCAGATCTGAGATTTCCTGAGGTCTCTACCCACCTGGGTTTTGGTGTGTGTTAGGTGGGAGCCATGATTCCCACTGGAAAGGTAAGTTTCCAATACTGGTGGCAGTAGATGGCAGCTTGGAAGCACCAAACTTACCCTAGGTGGGTAAAGAAATGTTAGATGAATAGTAAAGAAAAGAAAGTACAACCTGATCTAATTTTCTGAACTTCACCGTGTTCTGTGAGAGGTGAACAATTGGCATTAGCATGGGGGGTCTTGGCTTTCTGTCTGCAAAAGGAAGCAGGACTGACTTCACTGCAGGTGGGGGATGGAGATCCTCAGCCCTGAGCTGAAACATCTCAGTAGCAAGCAGCCATCCCACATCAGTGTGTACACACAGTGTACTGCTCACAGGGGGAGCTGGGCTCTGCAGCTGAGCCTTTCTCTTTCCCTTCACAGAGTCCAGCTCTGTGAAGAGCAAGGAAATTCCTTCCCAGGCTCCTGTCACTTCCTTTGGTGTCTCTCTTTCAGTCACTGCTCAGCTCCCTGTTGCTGTTTTACTTACCTTGAGGCTTTCCAGGCTCATCTCCTGGCTCCCTTGCTCTGAATTTTGCTGGCAGGCACTGCTCTGCACTGGGCTAGGCTGTGTGCATCCTGGGTGGGTATTGGATACTTTTGCCACAACTTGGGAACCACCTTAGGCAGAGAGATTTTTTTTTTTCTGTAAGTCAACTTCTCCCCACCTGTTGTGGGAACTTTTTTGGCTGGAAAAGATAGGGCAGAGTGAGGTGTGAAGAGAGAAAAAGACATGAGGGCTCACACCTTTGCTGTGTGGGCAGATTCTATGTTGCTGGAGCTATAGAAGGATTTCTGTGGATGTAAATGATTCTTCTGTGGTGTCTGGGTCGTGGAGAGAGGGAGAGAAGGGAACATCACGGGCAGAAGGCTGGGAGAAAACAGTGAAAAGCTGCTATTCCCTACACCAGGCTTCCAAGAAGTTGCTGTGGTAGCACTGGAGATGGAGCAGGGAGCAGTAGGGGGGGCAGGAACTGCTTCAGTCTTCATGCAGAGTCCAGCCCCCTCCCCTGTGCAGGAATTACTGACCCCCCTTTTACCTGCCACACTCATACCCCAAAATAGTCTCATCTGGCTGAAAGAGGCTGGGGCAAACCAAGCCACCAGAATGGGGAGATGGTGAGTGGTGGGGTAGGGAAAGGGGAAGGAGAATCCACCATGGCCATGCCTTGCTAGAGGGACAGCCTGGACAGGTCACCTGTCCTGTAAAGTGGACGTGAGACTGCTGGGCTGCTGCTGCTGCTGCTGCTGGGCCTAAGTGCACATGGTTGTAATTTCTTGACAGAGTCATCTTCCTCTTCCCTCCTTGTGCTGCAGTGAAACAACTCAGCTCTCTTCTTTCCTCCCTGTGCCTTCCCCTCTGAGGCTGGATTAAATCCCTGGCCTACCCTAGTTGCTTCTGCACGTCTCTTCTTGTTTTTCCACTCAATGGCTCTCTTGTTTTCTGTCAGTCTGTTTGCTTCTCATATATTTTAGGAATTTTTTATTTATCTTTCCTTTCCTGCTATTTTTGCTTTGCCCACTGCTGCACTGCTGTTCCTCTGTGACCTAATCTGGCTGTTTACAACCTCTCTTTTACAGATGTCTGCATTGTTCCAATCTTCCTCTGCTATTTCTATCTCATTGGAAACCTCTACATTCATGGTCTCTGCAGGCATGGTTTGCTGCCCTCTCCCAAAATTTCTCAGTATTTAAGGGCTACAGGAAGGTGTTGTTTTCTCTCCTGTGCTTCTCTGTGGGGCATGGATTGCATCCATCCTGAACCTGTGAGTGAGGAATCCTTTGACCAGCAGTGGGGCCTGGATTAGTTCACATAACTGCATTGTACCAGTTCACATCACAAACTGCAAGGTTTGAAAAGCTGATCAGATTTTCTCCATGGTCACTTGCTGGAGCCAGCTGTTACTCAGCCACCAGTGGTCACCCAAGAAGTGCAGGTGAAGGCAGCCTGGTGTGTCAGGTGACATCTCAGCTGCTGCCTGTGCAGAGCACCTGGGCTGCAGTTCAGTTCCTGTTCTGTGCTCCCTGGGCTGCCCATGAGCAACCAGCCCTGCTTTAGGGAGCAAAGTGTGGGTGTGAGAGTGAGCCTGGGCAGTGGGGAGGACAGGGGACTGACAGGTAGGTGAGGCTGGGCTGGAATGTGCCCTTGCCTTCAGCTCTGAGGGGCTGTGGTCACAGGGGCTGTTGGGGGAAGGCCCATCCTGGCCTTTTTCCTTCCTGGGAGGAAGGGAGCAGTGGGGCCAGCTGAGACTCAGCTGAGATCTGTTGTTTGTTCACTGCTTGCCTAAAGAGGAGACAGTGGTGTTTAGACTTTCCAGCTGGGAAAGCACTTTGAAGACTCCCTTGAGAAAAAAATGGTTGCGTTTAGTTGGTTATTTTCAGCCTTTGGGGTTTATAGTCGATAGATGGTGTCTCTGGGACTCCCTTTATTTTTTAGATCCTTTATTTTTTGTGGTTGTGAGGCGGGGATGTGCTCACAGGGGCATGGCTGCATGGCTTTGGTAGCTCCTTTTCTAGCCTTGGCTCAGGGTCCAAGACCAGAATTCCCACATGAGAGAGAAGAAAACAATGCAACCCACAGTGTTAATGTGTTAAAGAGACTTGTCTGACTGCTACCAACTTTTACTGGCAAGGAGGAGGAAGAAAAGAGGGTGATTTTGAAAAACTGTCTATTTGATATCTTTTCTTAGACAGGTGTGGCTAGTTCAACATCTGGGGAACTGACTGTTCCCACAGAAGAGTCTGGAGGTCTTTTCTGAGATGCTTATATGCCTGTGTGATTTGCTCTAGACTCTGAGAAATGCTCAGGGAAGGTGTTTGTGCTCTCATTCTCCATGAGAATTCCAGTCATGTTTAGGGGAGTTACAATCTGAAAAAAACAGTCTCCCTTCTGCTGCTCACATTCCACAGGACATTCTTGGCACTCAGACAGGTCACTGAATTAACCCAGGGGCAAGAGGGGGTCCAGGGCCCTTTGGGGGCAGCTGAGGCAGCATCTCCTCTCACCTGAGCAGGTGTTTGCACTGGGCCAGGGTGTGGGGAGGGGTGTGTTCAGTGAGTGGTGTCCAGTGGGGTGTATTCAGTGCACATGTCCCAGGTTGGGGACACAGCTACAGAATCACAGAGGGCGGGGCTGGATGGGATATTGGGCAGGAATTGTTCCCTGCAGGGTGGGCAGCCCTGGAACAGGGTGCCCAGAGCAGCTGTGGCTGCCCCTGGATCCCTGGCAGTGCCCAAGGGCAGGCTGGACAGCACCCTGGAGCATGTTGGGGTAGTGGAAGGTGTCCCTACCCATGACAGGGGGTGGGACAACTTCACCCTTCCAGCCCCAGCCAGTCTGGGATTCTGGTTTTGCAGCTGGAATATTCAGCCTGTTGGAGTGTGGTACCATCCTTCTCTGTAGGAAAGAGGAGCTTGTGTATAAAAATATTTTCAATGTAACCATAACGGGCTTGCAGAGCTTGAAGGGAAACTGAGTTTTGCCCATGAAGTTCACCTCAGAGTGTGCAGGCACCAGAGCTTTGCTGTGCCTGCTCACTGCTGCTCTTTCTTACAGTGCTCTGCCTCTTCAGACCAGCCCAGGGCAGAACTCAAGTTCCTCTGGCAAATGTAAATAGGACACTTGGCTCATTTCACCTTAGCAAAGGCCTTTCAATACCAAAATAGCAAATGTTATCAGGTGCAGCAGGTAGTGCTCCCAGTCCATAGTAGTTCTGAGCCCTTTGCCTGGCTGCGTCTCAGATCACTTCCCAGAGGAGTGTGGAATTCGGCAGGCAGGCAGGAAGCAGCAGGACAGAAAGAAAGAGGCTTGCCAGAGGCAACAAATGAGTGAGTGTCAGTGGAATAAAGTGCAGGTCCCTGGGCTTGCAGCCCAGTTAGTGCTGGGCACAGCCCTTGGATTGCAGTTCTGTGCCCTGGGAAAGAAATCAGAAAATGCACAGGGAAGTGGGCAGGGAAGGACTGCTAAAAGCTGAAGGTATCCCAAAGTACCACTGATGCATTAACGATCTGGGACATGGTGAGTGTTCTTCCCTGAGGAGAATTCCTGAGTCTGGGGGAGCAGTGCTGATTGAATTTGTAGTGAAGAGTCCTGCCATTCCTGGGTTCTTTAAATAAAACACTGTTAAAAGTAGGAAGAATCAGGATGTGGTGCTTTGATCTCCAGTGTCAGTCAGGCTGGCTGAATCAGGACAGCTTGCTGACAGTGGGGGTTGTGCTGTGATTTTTCCCTGGTGACACCTTTTTTGAGCACCATCCCAAGCAAGCTGCAGTGTAAAGCAGGCTGTGCTCCCAGGCTGTACTGTCACACCAGGCAGGAGGTGGGCAGGAAAACAACGTGGAAAAAGAACTCCAGTACAAGCCAGTACTGCTGCTCTGCTGGCTTCCATTCCTAGGGTGTTGCAATTGTTACTATGGCAATTCAGGAACATTTGCTGCAGGCTGGAAGACCACTAATGGTTGTTTGATGGTAGATTCCAGCCTTTCAGTCTCCATTTCCTTCTCCTGTGTAGATGCAGTTTAGTTCAAGAGGCACAGCTGGATTTTGTGCTGTTCCTCAAAAGCACAGTGCTCTGCCTGCCAGCAGGTTAATCCTGCCCAGCTCTGCAGTGACCTCCCCCTTTTGGGAGGTGCTTCAGAGCCCAGTGTACAGATCCTGTCTGTCAGCCCAGAGCATCCCTGAGCATCCTTCTCTCATACCCTAAATCTTGGCATGAACAGGAGCAGCTGTCAGGGAGCATTAATGCTCATTGTGACCAGCCCCACAGAGTGGAAACTCCTGGGCCACATCCCACTAAATCCCAGCTAATCCCAAATAACACAACTTGATTTTTCTTTGCATCTCATGGTTTTTCTGTTGTGTTGAGCCCCTTCACCTTGCTTCAAATAATTTTTAAAAATCACAAATACCATCTCCCAGATGAGGGTATATCTGGGTGTTTCAGACCACCCTCAGGCTGCAGGAGAAGCAAAATGTGGTCACTGGAATTTGTCAGTGTCAGTACACAGCCTCATGAACAGCTCAGGAGTAAATGCCAAGGAAGGCAGGGATGCACAGCACCTGCTGCAGTGTCAAGGTTTAAAATATCTGCTTTTAAATAGGATGGCAAGAGGTGCCAAAGTGATCTTCAGAAGAGGTACTTTTGAAAAATTGATAAAATAAATATATTTAACATAAATACATTCTTCTTCCCCATTTGTAGCTGTTCATACTTACTGTATGTATGTGGGTGCTGGGCTAAGACAGGACAGTTGGTGGGAGTGGGTCAGTAATGTTCACTGGCTCTAAGGGTGTTGTAGGCAGCAAACAGAATATTTTCCTTTCCAGTTTCTCAGCCAGATGCCGTCAAACTCCTCACCTGGGCACAGGTGTACATCCATGTGTGTCTCCACTGCAGTTACAGTGAGGAACAAAAGAAAGTGCCTTTTTGTTTCCCCCAAAATAGAATAGGCAGTAAATATTTCAGAACCCCATAAATAAAAATGATTGATCTGATCTTTTAAAAACATATTCCCTTTGGGCTCTGACTAAGTGTGAGAAAGTTCAGCCTGAGAAGGAATTAAAAAAAAAAAAAAAAGCAGTGAAAGGTTAGAAGCAGGGATGTGGGCTGGAATGTACCTTGCAAATGTTAACTATGGAGGCACAGTGCTAACGCCTTGCATGTGCAAAAACATTTGGAGAGTTGTGAATTTAAACCATGAAATTAATATAGTCAAAATTTAGGTTTTCTTGCCCACACCTTACTCATACAGGATACAGTGTTTGTAATGTTCTGACAGGGATGGGATGTGGAGGTGGTTTGCTGGTGTTAATTTATGGCTGAGGGAGGACCTTTAGCATCTCTGTTTCTTGATTAATTTGCAACACAAATGTTTCCTTAAAGTAAATGTAATTTTTGATTTCCTCTTCTTTTCTGGGGGATAGCATAGCAAAACCAAGGAAGTTGCTTTGTTCTGCTCACTGACACCTTGGTCCCCAGTGCAAAGTGTGAGACAGTGAATGCTCTGTGTGCACCCCCACGTGCAGCCACCATGGTGACCACTGAATCATTTACAACTGCCTGATTCATTTTTCCCACTGCTCTTATTTAATAATTCTCCTGTTCCTTGGAAAACTGTAAAAAGGGATTTTATTTTCCTAATGTGTTTGCATTTTAAGTAAGTAAAATCTCCTTAGATTCCCATTTGCCAAACAAGGAGATGAATATGTTCATCTGCACATGCAAATGACCAATGGGCTGAGACCAAGGATGATAAATTCCAGTGCAGGAGGAGGAATTAAGGAAATAATGAGAAACTTAGTTCAGGGATTTGTAGTCTAAAGAAATTTTGAGTTTAAAACCTGAGATACTGGAGAGACTTATCCCAAGATAAGTATGGGGACAGTCAGGCTGGAGCTCAGGGAAAGGTTCTTCCCCCAGAGGGTGCTGGGCACTGCCCAGGCTCCCCAGGGAATGGGCACGGCCCCGAGGCTGCCAGAGCTCCAGGAGCTGCCAGGGATGGACAGGGGGGATTTGGGGGTGTCTGGAACAGGAGCTCCCTGTGGGTCCCTTGTAACCCAGAATATTTTGTAATTCTGTGACCTTTCCCCTGTGTGAGGTGGGTGAAATTGGGAACAGTTCCTGGATATCCTGTGTGTTTCCATGCAAGTCCCAAAGATGTGCTCAGGAACAGGACCCACGCTCCTGGAGGGTTTGATGTCCTGCACTTCCATAGCCCTGGAGAGGAGCAGTGTCTCTCTGGCTAGTTTTAATCAGAGATTTTAGAAGAGGAGGCTTTCAAGTTGTCTATAAGTCTGTGATCTTCACATGATCTTACACAGAAAATTGCTAATATGCAATTCTTTCTCAGATGCTGCCCGAACAAACCGTATTTACAGAGATCTGGATGTTAATACTTGGAAACATATCTGGTACAGAGTTCCTGGGCAGGAAAATGATAGAGAAATATATTTATTTGAATAAAAAGAGGGTAAGAATTTTAGTAATCTCAGACTGTTGTGGTCATCCCTCAGTTTGTTCTCAAGATGCCAGGAGAGTTTTGGTGAAGGCAGAAATGCATCCCTGGTATATCCAGTGAGGGGTGCACTTTCCATCTTCCAGTGTGGGTTGGAATTTAGCAACAGAAGAGGTGTACAACAGCTATGTCAGTGGATTCTTCTTTCAGCCTGACCTTTTTCTGTTCAGCTGCTTGTTGCCATCTCAGCCATGTTGAACCTGAATAACAAACAAACCCCTACACCTTCAGTATTTTAAGTATTTTACTTCTCTGTAGCTTCCCTCCTAAGGATCTTCATAACCAGAAAGACAGAGGAGTACAGGGATCACCTTTCTGACACCTTTTCCTTTCAGCCTAAGCAGAAGGGTTGGTTGGGTTGGGTGATTGTGGAGAGGAGGGTCCTGCATCCCCCTGGCTAAATTTAATTTCATTTTGTTCATTAAGAGTCAGGATCTCTTCTTCAATGCTGCTCAGTCATTTAACTAGCTCATCCTCTTTCCACTTTGGAAACCAGGCAGTGATAATCCATGTGAATTCCCATCTGGAAATCACAGTAAGAACAGATTTTCTGGTCCTGGACAAACAAATAGGAAAAAGTCAGGAGAAGGTTTGCTTTTCATTTATGAAATTCTCAGTGCCACAGCGTTTAATCCAAGCAGTTGTGAGGCAGATGAGCGGTGTGTTCCCAGCCAAACCATTTTTACTCCAGAAGGTGCTTTCAAATAAAATTGTCTTTATTGTGTGTTTATGCAGAACTCCACAGTGTGGGCTGAATGGACTTAATCACTTGAGATGCAGCTTCAGATGCTTATTGATAGAAATATAAATCTTCCTTTATTTGCAGGCTATGTAGGTTCAAGTACTCTTACTTTTTAATTAAGCAAGTTGAGGTCAGATTGCTGGCAGTAACACCTTAAGACACTGATTAGTCCATTCTTTATCTTCTCCTTATTTACACTTTGAATTTCCAACAAAAGAGCCCTGCCCTGCCCTGAAGTGACACCAGAATGAGGCAGGATGAGACATGATTTCCTTATGTTGTTAAATGTTCTCATGTGTCTGAATTCTCTCATGGAGTCTCAATATCCTGCTTCATGATGCTGGTTTGGGGGATAATTGTAAAATATTAATATTTTTGCTTTAAATGGTTGATATTTGCTATCTGTTTGGATTCAACCTGAGCACACTTTTAACTGAGGGACAAGGAGATTCTTTGATGTGTAACATCCTGAGAATGTCTTTTGTTTCTCAGCATCCAGTGAGTAGCATCCAAAACACCTTTTCCCTAACACATTTTTTAAAAAAATAATAGAGTTTGTGACCGTCAGACTATTTTGTACTCAGAAATGAAACCAGGATATTCTCCTCTGCAGGGCAATTCCTGGTAGTCTGGCATGAAGCGGGATTGCATCCAGGCCTGGATGGTGTGCATTGAAATCTCCATTGTGATACACTCAGCTGACACAGGGTTTCAATAAAATATCACAGAATTGATAGATTTCTTTCCCTACCGACTTGAAAGCTTAAAAACTGCAGTGAGGTTAATTCAGCCTTGTGGCTCCTGACTGCTTCTATAGCAGCTCTTCTGAGAAGCTGGAATGGCTCTGGAATCATTTGTGGAGAAGGCAAGCACAAGCCTGTGGCTCCATGCCCTCTCATCTGCCCTTTGGCCCCTTGCCAGCTAGAGGGTGAGCCAGCACCTTGTGGCAATTTTTGGGTCATTTCAGGGGATTTGACTCCTCTGTATGAGGATTTGGGATTATTCCTGGCTTGGCAGTTTGCATCCCAAGTGTGAAGCATGGGAAGCACAGTGTTAGTCCAGTGTGTTCCTCAGTGTCTCCTGTGTTCCTGGCAGAGGCCAAATGTTTGTTGTGAACTGAGTGATCTTGGAATAGTTTACCCCTAGGGAACATTTTTTCCTTACCCCTGCTTAGGATCTGGCTTGTGCCTTTGTGTGTGAGGGTTTCTGTCCTTTCCAGAATTCTGGATTTTATTATTATTTAATCCTTACTAATGTAACTCTGGGTACTTCAATCCTCTTAAGGGTTTGCTGCTGACTTTGGGCTCAGTCCTGCTCCCTTTTCAAGGAATTTTGCCATTAGACACCTTGAAGTAGAGTTCTGATGTAAATTGAAGCTGATTTTCCTGGCAGCTCTGGCCCTGGCTGTAAAATGCTGCTGTAAAGCTGTAACCTGTGTGCAAGGCACAGTTCCAGTGGGGAGGAGAGGGAGGTCTGTGCTTCTGTCTGCAGCCCTGACTCTGCCCCTCCTCACTGCCAGTCTAGAAGGAATCCTCACAAGATACCAAATGCTCAGGTCAAAGGAATTGTGTGTGAGCCTGCGCGGGGAATGTCCTGCCAGCCTAGGAAGCCATAAATGTGTTCCTTTCCATCTAGGTGCCCCTCTGGCTGCGGAAAGGGAGAAGAAGCCTCTCTCCAGAGCTGTCTTTGTGCTGCCCTGGGTGGAATCCACAGAAACAAGTGAGGGTCCCAGATGTTTTGTTTTTTCCCTGATGTGTTTAAGGAAGCAGTCTTGGGAGGTTGCTCAGGTAGAGTGTGGCCTGGACACAGCTTGGAAAGGTGTTTCCCAGTGGGAAGTATGCAGCATGTTCCTCAGAAAATGCCATCCTTTCCTGTTTCTTTGCATCAGGTGGATTAGCCATGGGGACAGGCTCTTCCTGAAGAGTGCTGCTGTTGCTCATGGTTCCTTCCAGTGAGGCAGATATCCCAGGAAAGGTGATGCTTTTTGCAGATACTGCCTCAGAGCCATTCCCCAGCTCCAGCCCTCTGTCACCAGCAGGATTTCAGCATCTGCCAGCAGATTTTCAAAAAACAAGGAATGTGAAACTGAGGATCAGAGCATGTTGATCCACATGTTGACTGTTGATCCACTGGCCAAAGCTGGAGGGATGATGCTGATCCTTTGTGGTGTCTTAAGCCCCACCCAGAAAGCATTTTGGGGCCAGAAACACCACAGCCTCAAACAGAGAGGTGACATAAATGTAAGAAATCCAGGCCCTCCCCTTTAAGAGCTGCTCCTGGACTTTATGTTTGGGAAACCTTCTTTGCCAAGATGAATGAGGAACGTAGAATTGTCATAGAATGTATGATTTAGAATAGAATTCCTTATGTTGGGTGCTTCCTTTGCCATTCCCAAACCTGCTGGTGCAAAGAAGCCACCCTCATCATGGAGCAAGACAAGCAGTGCTGTCCAGACTGCCATCTTCTCATTTTCCTGCTTTTATCCTGACTGGGACGTGCAGCCCTTCTGGATGTTAGGAAGAATTCAGCAGGTTGTTGTGATCTGTTTAGATTCAGCAGTTTTGCCCTTCCACATGTGGTGGCTGTCCCTGCTAGACAGCTGTTCCTGCAGTGCTCTACAAGAATAAGATCAATAGGATTTCAGGGTATCTGCAGAGTGCCAGGTGCTGACAGAGCTCCTCTATCAAGCACCTTTTGTGGCTTCTGCCAGTTGAAAGTTCAGTGTGAATTCTGGGCCAGTGGAAATGACTCTGCACCTTGGATAAGTGCTTGATTATCTCCTGCAGCTGCTGTGGGGAGAGCCCAGAGTTTTGGGAGCCTTCATGGGCTGTGCTGGCAGCACTGCAGAGATGTCATTTGGATGGGACTGTTTCCCTTCTGGGCTCCTGGGATGCTGTACAGAGCTCTTGGAGCCCAGTGAGAATCAGTTTGTACCCAGCTTTTGTGGTATTCCTGCACTTAGGAGGGTGGGTTGGGTGATCTGTATTTCTAGCTGTGGTTTTAGTCATGCAGAGCTCCTGACCTTTCAACACATTTCTGATTGCTCTTATTCCCTTCCTAGGTTTCTAAAGCAAAATCCACTGAGGCCAAGTGTCCTAAGGAAAGTGTCTTGTTCTGGCTGTCACTGCTGGACATGTATTCTCTGCCCTCTCTTTCCTGTCAAAATGGCTGGGGAATATGTGAATCAAACCAAGAAAAATTCTCCAAATCTTGAATGCAGCATCTGGGAAGAGAGCTGAGCTCAGTGCTGGGGCAGGGGGTTCAGCCAGTCCCAGTGAGTGCTAGACACACCACAGGAGCCAGCTGGCAGCAGCTCCTGGAGATGGGAGAGAAGAGCAGCTCACTTTCCCTCTTCTATTGGGGTCCACTTGCAGGCAGAGGTCAAAACTTCCTTCAGGCCCCATGGAGTTATTTCTTGGGTTACCTGAAAAACCTGCCCATTTCCCATCTGTGTCAGTCCTTTGTAGCTGAGGAGCTGCCTTGTGAGCAGGCTGTGCCCTGCTTTTTCTACTGCTGATGCAACATAAGCTGCTCTATTTTGGCCTGTGAATTAAAGATTAATTGTGAGCTGACTAAGTACAGCTGGTACTCACCAGACCTCTCTCTGCTTGGAAAGGCTCCTGAACATGAAGGAGGAGGGTACTTGCTGGAGTCTGGGGTTGAACCAGATGTCTTTGGAGCATTTCAAAGGTCTGTGTTTGCAGCAGTGTCATTGCTCAGCTGGCAGCAAGGATGTGAACAGCAACAGGGGCCAGCACTGAGCCCATGTGCTGGGGGACTGAGGAGAGTCCTTCCCTGCCCTAACAGTGCCTCTGGTGTGGTTGTGCTTTGGCTAGAGCCCCTGATGACAGTGGAGAGTTTTAATCTGAGCAAACTTGCCTAGGTAGGGTTAGTTTGGCTCTGTCTGGATCCACCTCTAGAGGTTTGGGGATGGGTTTCAGTGTGGGCTGGCAGCCACACCTGGGCACCTGGAGTCTCTTGCAGCTCTTCCCATGGCAAGCTGTGCAACAGGTACTGCATATTGTGCCCCAACTGGATACCTTGGGGTAGGAGTTACATCCCACAGCAGAAAAACTGCCCTGGAACAGGTTCTCCATGGGCACAGCCTGACAGAGCTCAAAAAGCATTTGGACAATGTGACGTCTCCGTGTGGGTCCCTTCCAGCCCAGGAGATTCTGTGATTCTAAGTGGTACTGCAGGGCTGGTTTTGCCCAGGGAGTTTCTTGCTAAGAAAGCAGTGTCTGTGGGGTCAGCACTGGGCCTGTTCAAGGCTGTCAGCAGAGATGGCTTTAGCAGGAAAGGAGGAGGAGGTCTGGCTCTTGGGAGCAGCCTGAACAGGGACTGTTGTTTAGAGAGGTAAAGCTTGGCTGCACATGGGCAGCTCTTGGTACTTTGTGAATTCTCTGTAAAGCACCTGTCTCTGAGGCTGGGCACTCTTTGCTGGGTGTTCTCTTTACAGGGCCCAGGAGATCAGTGCCAAGCTAGACCAGCTGGAACAAATTTTTACGTCTCTGTGAACCCTGGAGATTCTTCTGCCTGTAGGGACAGTCCCCTGTTCTCTGGGGCAATGCTGTTACTCTTGTTTCATGTTCCCCTGCAGTGCCCAGGGAAGAGGTGTCCACACTCAGCATGGGCTCTGCTGGGGACAGTAACATCTCCCCTGTGTGACAGGGACCACTGGGAGCCGTGCCTGGCCCTGAGAAATGGTGTGTTAGTAAATTGTCTTCTGTTCTAACAAGGCTTCTTATTTACTGAGCTCTTTTCTTCCTAAGGGCATTAGTTTTGTTCTCTGAATGTGACAGTGCCTGATCTTTGGCACTCCTTTGAAGAGTTAATCTTCAGTTGGTCCTGTAGAGGTCATAGTATTTCAGAAAGGAAGTTGATTCCTTGCTTTGGGGATACCATCCAGGTGCAACTAACTGCTGATGCCAAGTTAGGAGTTTCTTTGCTACTTGACTGTGCTAATTGACTGTGCTAATTGTGTGTGGGGTTTTTGCACCAGCTACCCAGATACTCAGCAGCAATCATTAGATCCTCTCCCTTATGGGACAGGGCCCAGGATAGAGGGAGGCCCTCAGCACTGTTGTGTGACCACAGAAGGAGCCTGCACAAGAACACATGATGGAACAAGCACAGTTAAATGTGACTTGCCAGTGCTTTTGGCACTGTAATGTTCTCACTTGTGTGTTCTGCTGCTCCTCCTCCTATCCCTCAAGCCATGCACTGTTTTTGCAGCAAGTCCCTTTCTCCTTGCTTGTTCAGTCTAGATTTCTAAAAAACCCTTAGCTCTAGTTTAGCACTACTGTGCTCTGATTAATATGAATGTATTTTAGTCACAGAGGTAAAGTTCTAGTCCCCAGCTATTTAACACCATTTAGATTTGGCATTTTTCTCTGCTAGATCATCATAGCTTCTATAGTCACTCTGAATAAAGGGTGACAGTGATCCTTTATTTAGTGCTGACCCCCGTGTGCTGCTGTACTGAGTGGTGAACCCAAGTGAGTGATTGCACTGTACCAATATATCCTAGCTTAAAATATGGAGTAATTTTTTTAAAAAAGTGATGAAGAAGTACAATAAAAGCTTATTTAATGTGCATAGTCTGGTGTGTTTGAACACAGCATGGAAGAGGTAAAAACAAGGCTTTAACTTTGCTGATAGTAGGAATACATGGATGCAATTCCACTGCTGCAGGGGAGCTTGATGTATGGCAGGTGCTCTGGAGCCCTGGGAGCTGCTGCCTGCACTCCTTGCTCCTGCTGGGAAGGAAACACACTGGTTTTGAGATCCTTTGTGGCTGTACAGACTGATGGGTTTCACTGTGTTTGCTGTGGACTTTAGTATGCTTGCCACTTTGCTGTGGGCTCACAGCACTAAGCCATCAGCCTGGGGTCCTCTGGCAGGTGAGGTGACTGCTCAGGGGGGCAGTGTGTGCCCCAGGGTGTGGCAGGCAGCACAGGGGAAAACACCTCACCAAGTGACCAGGGAAATCCTTCTCTTGCACTGATGTGATAGCTGAGCTAAAGACACCGATCCCCATTCAGAACAGAGCAGATTCATAAACCCTTAGAGCTATTTTGCATCTGTCTGCCCCACGCAGCTCTGGTGAAGTGTTGGTTGATGCTGGGATAAAGTGATGGGGTGTAGGGAGCAAATGGATGTGAAACCACACTTCATCAGTCCTCCCTTCACTGAGCACCTTACTGTTTTGTGTGCCTTGGATTGTTGTGTGTCCTGGGTTTGTTGGTTCTGTCAGGACCCTGGGTACAGTTGGGAATCAGTAAACAGCAGCAGTGAGAAGCAGGTGTGTGCTCATATCCAATCCACATTAGAGTTGGTGTCTTAAGGCTTTGGTTTCTATCAGCTCATACATTGACTGTGTTTAGTTCTGCCCCTTTGTCCCCATCCTGACCAACAGCTGCTTGTTCCTGAACTTGCTGAGCCCCCTGAACTTCCAAAGGAGATGCTAGCAGGGCCTGCTGCCCTCCATCTTTGTTGCTGTGAGGTCTGTGGGGTCTGCCCTGGAGAGCAGAGCTGTCTGAAGAAAAAATAAATCAAGAGTGTGCCCCAAGCCATAGAGGGTGGTGCAGGGGGGATAGTGTGAGGCGATGGTCACTGTGTGCCTTACAGACCTGATAGAGCATGTGGGATGTGTCAGTGCATGGGGGTGTCTGACTGAGCAGTGTACTTGCAGAGCTTGCCTTTCTCCTCGGGGTTTCTGAACTGCTCTGTTTTCTTCTTCCTGCAGACAATTTTAGGTACACGTGTGACATTTGTGGGAAAAAATATAAATACTATAGCTGCTTCCAAGAGCACCGAGACCTACATGCTGTGGATGGTGAGTAATGTTTTGACACTCAGACACCTGAACTAGGCTGAGAAGTCTTTGGGGATGCAAAATGTGGCTGTGCAGGAGTGTGTGGCCTGTGGTGTGCATGATGTGGCACTGCACAGTTGCCTCTCTTTGCCATGGAGGAACAGTCTACAGGCACTGCAGGAAGGAGTTTGCCGTGCCTGCCTCTCTCTGTGTGCACCAACATAACGCCTGTGCTGGGACCTGGGGACCTTGCAGTGTGTCTGCAGTGAGGTTCATGGTTAGATGGAGATCCTGGGACTGAGTGCCTCAAGGTAAATGGTCAGGCTGTTTATTTACTGGGAAGAAGTTGGTTGCTTTTTGGTTTCTGAATTTACAGGTTTGTTCCCAACATACTTCTCTGTGAAGTATTTCAGATTTAGAGTTGGGAAATGTTTCATTCTTCTTAATCACTGTGGTAGTGAACTGATGAGGTTGTCAGTGGCTCTTAAAGGCCAATTTTTCCTCTGTGACTGTAGATGTGGCCTAGGCTGGTGACGCCTGGACAGAAGCAGACACTCACTGCCAGAAGCAGTGTTTCTTTATTCTGCATTGGTGTAAATGAATATCAACATGCTGGCTTGCCCCCTGCTTACTGGACATCTAAAGCCCCTCACCTCAGAGCCCACAGATACTGCAGACTTTCCCTGTGTGTGCTGCAAGCCTGTCAGTACTGCTCCTCACTGGGCCAAGGAGAGTTCTAGAAAGAGGCTGCTTGGAGAGCAGCAGGTTTTCAATGGCTGGGCTGTTCAGAAAAGCAAGTGGTTTTTCACAATACATGGTTGTCCAAAAAAATGCTTGTGTTTACCTGGAATGTGTGGACATCTGAATGTGCTCTAAGGGCAGCCAGTGTTCTCCTGCAGGGCACCACTGCCAGCTCCCTTCCTCCTGTGCAGAAGAAAATTAGTGGCACTGACAGTCACTGTGAGGGAAATGTGGCTGCTTCAGTCAGAAATGTCTCAGGGAGCTCTGCTGAGAGCCACAAGAGGGCTTGGAAATGGCTCCATGTGTGTGCAAGGATTGTCCCAGCTCCTCCCTGGGATGCTGTTCCCAGCACACAGGGGTGAGGCAGCTGTGCACCTGAACTTCACCTGGGGCTGTGTCAGGGTCAGAACAAAGGCCTTGAGCATCTGTGTGTATTAGGGCTGGGCATGCTCAACCAGGTCCTGTAAGGATGCTGCTGGGAAGAGGAGGGACTGGGACACAAAGCCTGGTTTATTCAGTGGGGCTGAAATGTGCTGCAGCAGTATGTGAAATGCAGGAGGAAAACAAGACCATTTAAGAGGATTTAATTTCTGTTTTGTTTTTTCCCCTCCTTCTTCTATTCTGTGTTAGTTTTTAGTGTGGAAGGGGCCCCAGAAAACCGGGCAGGTAAGCTGAGCTCCTTTGTGTGCTTTATTTCACAAACCTTTTCAAGCATTCAGTAGTTCAGACACAGAAGGTCGATTCTGAACTTGTAAGAGCCAAAGGAGTTTTGTCAGGGATTGCAGAGGGACAGGAGCATCCTTTCTCCCTCCCCAGTGTCTACAGCCAGTAGGTTGATGCCCAGCCCTAGCAGATACCAGGCTTTTGTTGCACATACACTTGGTCAGGCTTCAGACAATCAAAGAAGTAGGTGTTTCATATCTTTGGTGATCTTGTAAATTGTTCAAGGCATAAACCAAATTCTTCTCTAAAGTGGGTTGGGTTGTGACTTGTTGCTAGCTGTGCTGTTGAAAGAAGTCCCAGGTTGGTATTTTTTAGGTGATGTGCTTGCAGACTGCATTGCCCTGCCCCTGTCAGCCAGTATAGCAGCATTAGAGGGGAGATTCCCTGGAATGAAATATGGATTAGACTTTGCAGTGTGTTCATTTAGTTTTTCTCTGTATTTTTTAAACATTAATTCCTACAAGGCCTGTTAATGGGCTAGGAGCAGGGGTAATCCTGGGACATCTGAGGAGGAGAAGGGACAAGTCAGGCAGAGGGGCCACTGGTTTATAATTCCTGTCTTCCAATCCTGTCACAGATGGAAATGTGATGACAGGTGCAGGAGCATTCAGTGCCCATGCAGCAGTAGAAGGCAAAGCTGAGGTGTTGTCAGCTGTCCTCTGGTTCTGTTCTCTTGCAGACCCCTACGACCAGGCCGTCATCGCTGCCGACGACGTCAAGGAGGAGGAGCCTGAACCCTTCCAGAAGATTGGGCCAAGTAAGATCATTATTGTTTCACATAGAAAGGAATGCTCAGGAGTTCATGCCTGCTTTTGGCTGCAGTACCTCTAGAAAAAGCAGGAAGCACAGAGGGGTTGGGATTTGGGTGCTCACAGATATGTTCAGGCTCAGAGGAGCATCAAACACCAACAGCCCTGCCCTAAGAGCTGCAGCCTTGTGATGTGTTCTGCTCAAGAGCTCTGCAAAGAGGAGAGGAAGGGAGTTCAGGGGAAAAGCAATCTGGCAGGGATGAGAGAGGACTTGAAGGTGCACTGAGAGCTGGCAGGTTGATTCATTCACACTGCCTGTCTGGTGGGTCCTCAGACAGAGCAGAGGGAAACAGAGAACACCGGGTTTTGCCAAAGCATTTCTCTGAATTTTCCATTTTGGAAACAATCGATTATCCATGGATTTTCCTTCGTCTTGCAGCTTGCTTCCAGTTCTGTACTCCCAGCACTGGCAAGAGGAGGAGATATCAGTGTGTGGTTACACTGCATTATTTCCAGTATCCCCAAAGCAGGAGTGAGCACAGTTACTCCAGAAAAGCCCCTTCTCCTGCAAGAGAACTCCACAATTCCAAATAAAAGTTTCCTAATGCTTGAACTTGACTGTTCATTTCCTGGTTTGGCTGTTCTGTTGTCCACACATCTGTAACCAGAGAACAGAACTGTGTCATCTGTAATCCAGGCTTTAGAACTGGATTCTCTCCCTTGTTTTGCACACTTACTTGCTGTAATTTTGGGGTAATCTTCTGCAGCTTGTTCAGTTCTACTGGACTTTATATGCATGGTCCATCCCTCTGTATTGAATGTTTCCTTTATTGGGAAAAGGAAGTGTGGATTTCAGAGCAGGCGAGTTCTGCATGCATGAGGAATGTTTGTGTCACCTGACCAGTTTCTCTATAAAAAGAAACTGGAGAGGGTTGTGTGAGAGAGCTGCCCTCCTTCCTGACCTTTGTCCCTGTTTGTTTCACAGAAACTGGCAATTACACCTGTGAGTTCTGTGGCAAGCAGTACAAGTACTACACTCCCTACCAAGAGCACGTGGCTCTGCATGCCCCCATCAGTGAGTATCTGCTGCAGGGCTTGTGGGGAGCACTGGGCTGCCAGGACAGACTTCACTCTTGGGGATCCTTCCAGTGGAGCTGTGGGATTGCAGTGAGCAGGACATGGATCATGTGCTGCTGACCAGGGCACTGTAAAGCTGAGCTGGGGTCCCCTCTCACAGGGACTCTGTTAGGTCTGGAAAGTCTCTGAACTCTTACCCCAGTCCATGGAATTCTAACATGTTCCTTGTGGGGTTGATGGTTTAGGATCTTGTTTAACTGAAATGATGCACAACATTTTTATACTCCCCTGAGTAATAACTGAATATACATGTTAGGGAAGAAGCACCTTTCTTATGAGCTTCTCAGGAATTATTTCAAGCAGTGAGTGAAAACTGGTTTCAAAATCATTGAAATGACCTCAGCAGCTTGCTACTAAAAGCTACTAAAACACACTCAATAAATGATTTATTTCAGGGAGCTCAGGACAAGGCAATTGTCAGCAAAGTGCACAGCACTCTCCACACAGAGGGAAGGCTTTAACCAGCACTTCAGTGTAATTCAGTGCAAAATTTGACTAAACATGTTGAGAGAAATTTTTGCTACCTGCTGGATTTGAATACTTTGAAAGTCTGCAGAGAAGTTCTTTACAGCTGAACTTCCTGCTCCCTTCCCAGCACTACCCTGAGCTTTGCTGAGTGCTCTGTCCTGCTCCAGGGTTTGGGGTGATGGACAGGAGGGATCAGCCAAGCTCATCGGCCTGCAGTGGGCAGGGGGCGCTTCCACCCCAAAATCACCTGGAATTGGGTTTTTAAGGGATTATAATGAGGCACCCTTGGTTTTGTGGGAATATGGTCCACTAGACTTGCTTTTAAGGTTTGGTGGCTCTTGATAGATGCCATGCAGCTTCTCTGAAGCTTGGATATGGACCATGGTAGAAGGTGCAGGGCATAAAATAGATGTCCAACATTAGCATCACAAAGTTTATCTTGTTATCTACCATTTGCTGAAGGGCATGCCCCAGTGCTTATGATTGCACACATCACAGTTATTACTGTGGTTCCCTGCCTCTGGAAGCTCCACCTCTTCACTGAGGTGTCAGCCCTCAGCAAAGCCACTGCTGAGCAGCAGTGGGTCCATTTCCTATCATAGAGAGGCTGTTGGACAGCAGGGCTCTGAGGTCCCTGCTCCCCCTGCAGAGAGATCAGGAGCAGTGGGCTGTGAGCACCTGTAGCTAATTCTTACCTTCCCACTTCAAGGGGATTTATTGCCACCGATGTCTTTGCACCTTCCCAACCAGTTGTACTAATAGCTGAGTTGCTGGTTCCAGTCCAGGTTCTCCAGCAGCAAAGAAACCCCAGCTGTGTTTCTCTGGGATGAGTGTGCCTGCAGTGGGTCCTACAGTTCCAGTGCCCCCTCCCAGCCCTGCCCCTCTCCTGGGAGCCAGTTCTGGAGGAGGAGGAGCTTCCAGAGGCAGGGCTTGAAGCTGTTCTTGCGCTCTGGTTTCTGCAGCAAAAGAAAATAAGCTGCCCCTGTTGCAGGCTTGATCAGCAGGAACTGAGCTGTGCAGATGGCTTTCCAGTCCTTTCAATTATCTTTAACTATGAGGACACTCAAGATCAGATCAAGATAGTATTTTCATAAGGTTCCCTCCTCATAAACTTTTCTTTTTCCTTTTTTTTTTTTTAACCTCTTTTTTCCTCTCCTAGTTCCCATGACCATTAAGATTTATGATTTACAATGACAAGCCACTAACCCTGATGAGGATATGGGAGAGGCCATGATGAGCTCCCAAGGCAGGCTGTCCAGTACATCCTCACCCTTCTACTGCTCAGACTCTGTTCTTCCCAAAATCCGTGGTCCTGTGAGGCAGCTGTTAGCACCTGAGTTTTGAAAAGCACAGCTGGCTTTTCTTGGTTCCTTGCAGTCAGAAGAAGTAAAGCTGAGACTGTAAAGGTGTTTTTACCCTGTCTCACTCTTCTGGTTATAAGGCAAATGCTGAAAATTCAGTCATAATGGGAATGGGTGAGGAAAGCCCTTCAGCATCACCAGTTCAGCTTCTGTGTCTCTGCTTGAGTGCAAGCTTCCCTTCCAGAGCCTGTGTTTCTGGTTTTCTGTCATAATGAATGAAAAGTCATTGGATATGGGTAAAACAAGGAATGATATCCTGAAGCTTCAATAGCATCTTGCAGGATAATTTCTAGTCAGTGCTACTGGATAGCTGCTGTCTGGAAAAGAGCTCTGCTATGGGCTTCCCTGGAATTGTTAATGCCAAATGTCTCCTTCCAAAGATCCCTTTTCTGAGTGAGGAGTAGGGGCTTTTTCAATAAACTGGGCTATGACTCTTTAAAAATAACATGCTCTTTCTGTCAACATAGTCACTCTTTCAAAGAAGGCTGTCAGAGGTCATTTCCAAAAATACAGAAGTGGATTGTAGGCACATTCATTTTTCCAGTTTTAGAAACATTTCTGAATGGAGATTCATGGGGGAGGGTTCAGAGAGGGTTCAGCCCCTTGAGGCTCTGGCTGCTCTGTAAGATGGAGCTGATTGAACCATGTTTGTTAGGGCTGGGCAGTTGGGATTGCTCAGAAGGATGGAAATAAACTGTTCAGGACATGAAGTGACAGAACAGGGGCATGGCTTCACACTGTTAGAGGATGGGGTTATATGGGATTTTGGGAAGAAATTCCAAGTGTCTGATTAGAACTAGGTGGGGAGGCCCTGGCACAGGGTGCCCAGAGCAGCTGGATCCCTGGAAGTGCCCAAGGCCAGGTTGAACTGGGGCTTGGAGCAGCCTGGGACAGTGGAAGGTGTCCCTGCCATGGCAGGGGGGTTGACAAGATGATCTTGTAAATCCAAAGCAATCTGGGATTCTGTGACTCTGTGATGAGTTTGCAGAGAAAACCTGGGGCACCTGGAATGTGAACTGGCTCTAAATGCACCAGGAGTGGGATTGAGCTTTGTGAGTCAGGCTCAGGAGTGCGCACTTACCTCTGCTGGTACCTGCAGCCTCAGACTCCTGGGTCATGGAGCTGTGGGGAGAGAGCAGTAAAACCAGCACAGCTCTCCATGGATCTGCTTCCAGGATGGAAATCTAAAGTGATGTCAGGGCTCGGAGAGTACTCCGAGCTCTGAAAGGGCCTGAGCAGCCCCACATGGGGCTGTGCCCACAGCCACACTCATGCTTCAGCCCTTCTCTGAGCCACACACCCTGCCTGAGCTTCTCTGCAGGATGTTGGTGTCAGCTCAGCTGTGGACATGCCCATACCTGCTGGCTGTGAGTCCCATGGGTTTGTACCCCAACACACAACTGCATTCCCACCTTGATGTCAGCCCTGTCTGGGCACCCTGGAGCTTGCTGAGGATCAGTGGTCCTGGTTAACCTCAGCAGAGCTGATCTTGCTGTGGATTGACTTACCAACCTGGCCACACACCTGTCTCATTGCCATGAACTTCCTGATGACCTGGACACATGATTGAAGCTGGCTGTCACCTCTGGGCCTTGCTCACTTCTCTCAGGGTCTGTGGGGTGGGCCCTGCCATCCTTGGGGTCATTCTTGGTTCTCCAGGGAACAGACAGACCTACAGCAGCCCTGACACCTGAGATGCTCAAGGAAGTTCATCAAGACTTGTTCTCAATTCCTTTCCATATTGGATGCACACTGGATACAATTTGTTCATACAAAGTGCTTAAGTGCAGTGTTTCGTTAAGGCAGCTGCCATTTTGGTAATACAGCTGGTTTCCTGCCTAGCCAGGAAAAAAACAGCTCCAGATTCCAGCTAGATGGTGTATCTTTGCTTCCTCCAGTTCAGTGAGAGAAATCTGTGAATTCAGGTGCTTTTCCCAGTCTGATGCCACAGCATTTTCGCAGCAGGCTCCTCCTGTTTGTGTGTATAAATACACACATTAAATATTTGATAGGTTTGAGCTGTGGAAAGACCTGTTTGCCATAGCCAAGGTGTCTGCTCAGAGTGTGGAATTTCAGGCCATTGTTAAGGAATCATTTTCCAACACATTCAGTGAAGACAGTTTTTTCTCCATAGGTGATGGTATAATTCCATCTGAACCATCAGAATGGTTCCCTACCCATCCTGATATCTTTCTAAACAAATACCATACACAAATTATTAACCAGCATTTTTACCTCGAGAAAGTGATGTTGCTGAGACAGTCTGGTCCCTATTGTGGTGCTGCATCGTGGTCGTGTGTAGATTGGTGTGCCAGATTTTCTTCTTGCTGCCACAGCTTGCCAGACACAGGACTTTAAGATCTTCCCAAAACCAGGAAAGCCAGGAGGGATCAATGTGATTTCTGGACTGCCTGGAGAAACACATTCTGTAGGATTGCCTTGATTGAATTGCGCACAGATATGCTTTAGAGACATCTAATCTTGCTTTTGAGTGACAGAAAATGCAGCAATCTCATAAGGTAATTATTTTGATGAATTGCCTCCACTAAATTAAAATTAGCCATCAGTAGCTTTCAGCATTGAGTCCTATTTATAACCTTGTCTGCTCAGTGAAGGAGGACTAAGTTACCAAGTTTCTGTCCTTTCTAGACCTGGCCTAGCCTGCTCTCCAGGCCCTGGTTAAATCACAGGAGTGACTTGTGTTTCCATTGTAAGCTCTGCTGTTCTTTGCCCTTGGTTATCCTTTTGTCTCTTCCTCTGAGTGTTCTCAGTCTGTTTTCCACCCTTGGGAGGGCAGGCACCAGCATTGGGTCAGGAAGGATCTGAGAGCTGGCCCTGCCTTCCTGATCCCCTTGGAAATTCCTGACTGCTCCCCAAGGAGCACCTCAGCCTTTTAGCCACAGCATCATCCTGGCAGCTCCTCTGCTGACCAAGCACAGCAGTGACCAAGCTGCCAGGCTGGAGCCCCCACTGTTCTCAGCATCTCCTGCATCAAGTGTGTCCTTCAGCACACCCTGGGCCATCCTGCAGGGCTGCAGCACAAAGCCCAGAGCTGGCTAACTGCAGATCATGTAGTGAGAACCAACCTCCACTTCACTGCAGCTTCCACTGGGACTGGTCTCTGCTGCCTTCTGGGAGGGTTTGAATAGCTCCACAAGTTATGCAGCAGTTATGAGGTCAGCTGCCCACAGTGCTGTCTCCAGTCTTGATGCAGATTTTGAGGCAGGAGGTTTTTGTGGCCATTCAGCAACTCAGGATTTTCATTTTTCGAAACATCTTGACCTTTCCATCAGCCCAAGGCCATGAGTTCCACGGTGAAGGTGACTTTTGCAGAGTAGAGCAGTGGAGCTGTGTGATCCTCTACCTGTGTTGCTCAGCCTTCAGAGGGAATTTGTCATCTGATGAACTACAGACTGAACCTTTTTTTCCCCATGAGCTGTTAACTTCCTCCAGACTGCTAGAACTGATATTCCTTTGTCTGTCTTGCATTGCTAAACAAAACTGTCTCTCTCTGCCTAGTGTCAAATGGAGCAGCCTTCTCTGTGGGATCTCAGTTTGAAGACATACTGTTTGTTTCATTTGGGAGGAAAAAGAAGAAATTTTGGAGGTCATCGTTACATGGAGACTTTTGTGTTCAGGTCCCAGAGCAGTGTCTGGGCTGCAGAGGATGTGCAGTGGTGCTCTCAATGTGTCTGGCACCAAAGAGTTGCCGGTGGCTGTTTCTCATGGCATTGATGGGGAATAAAGCCCATGGGGAATGGTCCTCATGGGAAGCAGATGGCTCTCAAGCTGGAAATTTTCATATCTGACTATATTTTTGCTGGCAGTTTAGCAGCAGCTGGAAAAGGATTATCCATGGAGATTGAAGGGAAGTATAGAGAGCAAAACAAGCCTCCTGCCTATTTCTCTGGCTGGAGACCAAGCAGAGAAGTATCCTAACCAAACTGTCAAAAAATCAGTGCATTATTTGCAGAACTACACTGACATGTGAGGAAATGTCATCTTGGGACTGTGTATCAGAGCAAAAGCCCTGAAACCCCCTTGTACACACTCCCAGTCCCCAGTGCTGCTGATGAAGGTAGAAACCAGTCATAGTCCAGGTCTATAAAGTCTCCTGGGATTTTGGAAATGATTGTCCTGTCCCAGCCCGGGGGACTTTTCCTGTTTCAGAGTCAGGCTGTGGTGCTGCCTGTCATTGCTCAGCATGGATGAGGCTTTCTCACTCACTGTGTAGAACATGCAGGTGCTGCTGTTGTCTCTTCACCTTAAGGCATCCCACAGAGGTCACTGGTGGGGAGCTGGGACTTTGGGTTAGTTGAACCTTCTTTGTTAGTGATATTTCAGGACAGGCAGTTGGAGTTGGATTGGAGCTTCAGGAGCCATATCCAAATTTCCATAGAAGAGGCCCCTTAGGAGTCAAGGGGGTTCTTAGACAGTTTCTCGATTTTGTAATGGTTTACTTAATCCATGTGGCCCAGATGAAGGACTGTCCTCCTGAAGGTGTTTTAGATGACTTTTGGCATTGAAAATTCCTGGCAATCCTCACTGTATACTGCAGAGGCCAAAATATAGATGCATTCAAAGAGCATGTCCCATTAATATTTAGAATTACTCCATATGTCACCAGTATGGAGATGGGACCAAAAGCCTTTATTTACTCTGCCTCCTAATTGCACTCCATTCCATTCCCAACAGTGCCCTTTCCTTTGTATTTGTTCAAAGAGACAAGAAATGTAGCTGGAGATCACTAGGATTTATTCAAGGCTCAAGAAACAAAGATGTAAACTTCGCCCTACTCAGAGCTCTGAGTAGTTGAGAAACCTGCTCCCAAAATTCAGTCCATAGAAATGGAGGCCAGAGCTGTAGGTGCCCCCAGCCAGGCCATGGCAATCACAGTGCTCCTGGATGGATGGGGTGATTCCTGCTGGAGGAGGAATGGGGTGGTCATGTGGAAGGGAGCTCACAAACTTCACCAATGTCCCCTCAGGTGAGGGGGGAGCCCAGCTCTGTGCCAGGGGCTCAGTGGCTCAGCAGCTCCAGCAGGCCTTGCTCTGGGAGCTCCCTGTCTGTGCAGACACTAGTTCTGAGTGTTCATATCCAGAGTTCTCTCGATCTCCACTCTTCGTGGCAGTGAAGACACAGACGAGCCAGTCCAGCAAAAAATCTCCAGCGTCCATAAACCGCTGCTCCAGCCTCCTGCACCGCAGCCCCTCCGGGGTCCCGCCCGCCTCCCAATCCCAGATGTTCCGCACTCCAAATTCCGGATCCACAGGAAGCAAGGCCATCACAGGTACCAATTGCCTTTCAGCTTTCTGAACTGTTTGGTGTACAGACCCTTTCTGGCCTCAGTCTGCTCCATCCATGACTGTCCCATAAAAGCTCTACACCCAGGAGCAGTTGAGGGGATTAGATCCTTTAGGATCTCTTCCCAGTGACAAGTTGTTTTTGTTAAACATCATGGTAACCACAAGGTAGAAAAGACCCTGTTTCAAATCCTGGTGTCACAAACTAAGAAGAGCTTCCTGACAAGGACTGGTGTAATGGCTTGTCAGGAATGGGGATTTTTGCTTGGTTTTCAGCACTGTTTGGCATTCAATGTTTGTTTCCCTCCAGGTGATGTTTTCAGGGCTAGGCCTGTGTCTTCAGAAGTGAAACGGAGTACAGCTGTTTTCACAGTGCTCCATTCCCCACAGGAACCTCTGAAAGATAAACAGAAAAATCAATATTACTGAACTGTTACTGAGGAGTTAGAAAATGCAAGTTAGGATTGATCCTCCCATTATCTGTTTTCTCCTTCTGAACAAGATCAAGCCTAAAAAAAATAAAGAAAGAAAAGAAAGAAAAGACTACTGAAAAATGACAGTAATAAATAAGGTGTGAAACATAGTGTGCCATGTGCAGTCCACTGGGAAGTGCTCCCTTACATGGGATTGATGGATAGAGATTCCATCTGGATGCAGAAGAAGAGCTGATCAGTCAGTGTCTAAACACCCCTAGAATGTCTGGCACGGACAGATGCTGAGTATGAGAGGTGGTGGTGAGGGGAGAACTAAACAATGATGGGTTTTGTTGGATAACACATATTAAAAGCTGCCAAGGGTTTGGTCCGTACAGGTAATTTTACTTCACATTCAAAAGGTTCCA
The DNA here is from genome assembly GCA_009812075.1 of Sialia sialis. Lineage (NCBI taxonomy): Eukaryota > Metazoa > Chordata > Aves > Passeriformes > Turdidae > Sialia > Sialia sialis. The sequence continues at coordinate 5,398,562 of VRYO01002223.1, forward strand.
ATACGAGCAGAGAGAACAGAGTGAGCTGCCCTCTCAGTGTGGGAAGGGCACAGTAAGACCAAGCAGGTGCATTGAACAGATTTTTCTTTATTTTTTCAGACTTGGGGGAGGTTTTGGGGAGGAAGCTAAGGGATGAAGGCAAAACCACCATGCAAAATTTCACAAAGGTCTTTGGAGACCTCCATCACACTTGCACTTGTGACATAAGCCAGGACTTGAACCTGGGTGTCTTGGGAGGGGTGGGTCGACCCAAACCATTTTGTCACCATCTGATTTCCATATTATTTAAGGCTTCTTGTTTCTGTTATTTATCTGTCAAATGGGATAGATAGATAGATAGATAGATAGATAGATAGATAGATAGATAGCTGGATAGATGGATGGATGTCTCCAGTTCAGCCCTGTTTGATGCGTTTCTGTTTCAGTTGATTTGGTTACCAAGTTTGCTTGTTCTCCTGAATTTTAGGAGTCAGGAGTGTAGGTGATTGAGAGTTTGAGAAGCCTGCTCAGGACTTAGAAGGGTCCACTGAGGACTGGCTGGGCCAAAATCCACAGGCTGGGCTCTTCCTGCAGTTCAGGTCTCTGGTAGCCCCAAAGCCCGCGTGTGTGAGTCACACTGCATCTCTGGCAGCCTGCAGGGACCTGGGGCCTCTGCCAAGTCCTCACAGCAGTTGTGATCACTCTAGTGGTCTGCAGGAATAAAACCATGATCTGGCACCGGTTTTCAGGAGTCTCCATCACTCCTGAATGAAACACTTGTGTCCCTAGTCCTGCCCAGTGTGCAGGCTGAGCCCAGCAGAGCCAGGTCAGGCCATGTCCATGTGAACCCCTCGGGTGACAGTGGGCTCCAGAAAAAGAGTGTAGGGCAAGGATCTGTCCAGAGCAAGTCACAAACATCACACATGTTGCTTTGGCCAGTTCATTTTTGGTTTTTTAATCTCTGGTTTATCCTTTGAGCCACTACAGTAAATGCATTTTCCTGGATATTGCAAACCTGGTGAAGTGAGACAGAAGCTCATTGCACTTTTGATCGGGTGCTGAGGGACACCAGGCCCCGAGCTGTGCTGTGCAGAGATGCTGCAGGACACTGTGGCCACTGCCAGGGCAGGAAGCACTGAGTCCATGGAAGAGCCCTCCCAATACAGACCCTGGGAACTGCCCTCTGCTGTGCTGGAGTGTGCAGATCAGTGCTCTGCCAGCAGCAGCACCCAAAAATCCCCCTCAGCATTCAGCAGTACCCAAGTGCCTGGCCCAGGGGCCCTCTGGGAACAAGGGCACTGTTGGGAAGCACAGAGCCAGACAGTCTTTCACAGCTTTCCTTGAGACAAACCTTCAGGGCCTCTGCTTCAACATTTCCAGGAGGGTGTTTAGGAAGGGAATGCAGGTGACTGGGAAGCAAAGGAAAGCTGGCACAGTGCTTCTATAGGTGACACTGGTGTGGTGCTGAGGTGAGTTCAATCTCAGACTGGTCACCTGTGCTCACAGGCTTTAAAAGCTGCTTGTTGCCTTAAGGAAGAGTAAGATAAGGGTTGGGTTTTTTTGCAGGGGAGGAAGCCATGACCTTTCTTGTTCAGTCAGGACTGGTGTTCATGGGCTCCCTAAGAGCCAATCCAGGCCACCTCAGCCAGAAGGCATTCAAGAAAAATACCCACCTGTTATCCCTTCACTGAATCTGGCCCATTTGCCTCCAAAATGAGGTATTTGACCTTTCTGCTGTATTCAGGGTCTGTGATTATGTGGCACAGGAGCATGTCTTGTCTCCTGTCTGCCTGGTTCTGCATCCAGTGTTGACCAGTCACCATCCCTGCTTTGTTCTCCACCCAGCAGAAAGTGCTTTCAGCAGAAGAGTGGAAGGCAAGGTGCAAAACAACTTTGAAGAAACAAACAGCAATTCACAGAACTCCAGTGGTAAGTGTGGTCACCCCTTCCTGCCACTTCCATGTTCCTCTCCAAGCAGGATCCAGCTATACTCAGTGAATGTTGATGTATTAGGGGTACCTTGTTTAAGCTCACTGGCAGCCAGCCCTGCTGGGGTAGTGCCTTATTCTCCCTCCTCCCCAGGTTTCTGGCACTCCAGCCCTGTCAAACAGGTGATGTGGGAATCCTGCTGCCAAGGACCAGGTACCTGAGCATAGGTTTTTCAGAGGGGAGGCAAGATGTGGAGAAAGGATGGATGGAGATCAAGCAGTACTTTGTGCTGTGTGTGTGTATCAGTGCAGTCCTGGTGGAGCAAAGACATTTGCAAGCAACAGGAGTTTGAGGACTGTGGGTAGAACAGCAGTTTGCAGATTACAGTGATGCTGAGCATGACAGTTTATTTAAATGTCGCTGTAACCAGTGTCCAGCTGTTTGTGCAGTCACTGCATGGAGGTCACAGTGAATCAGATGTGTATATATGAGACCAATACATGTGCTAGAAGGAATGAAAATCCCCTCCACTTGTGCAGTTTCCTTGCAGTGTTCAGTCCCAGTGGTGGTAACTGAACATAACCAGTGGCCTAGACAATTTTGTTCAGGTCCACTACCTATAGAGTTTTCTGTGCAAGGTTTTTATCCTGCCTGTGTATTGCCTGGCCTTTCAGTGGGCCACTACCACTTTTCATGCTCCCTAACTGGAGCAAAAATGACAGACCAAATGAAAAATAGTTTTGGCATCTTGCTGCAGAGATAAATAACATGCCAGCAGAAAAGCCTGGCCTCCCTCCATTCTCCATCCAAGAGAAGTAAAATATGTGGTGTTGGCAATGCCTCTGGCTGGAATGGGCAGGTGAGGGGTGGGATATCTCTCTGGAGCAGGTTACTCAGTGTCTATTGGGGGTTACATCTGCCTCAGAAGCAAGTAAGGCACTTTCTGGAACCATGTTGAAAAGCAGGGATGTGGTGTTGGAAAACCCATGTGTGGTAGCAGAGTGGGTGATGGGGAATGGGGAAAAAAGTTTGTTGCTGCAATATTGTGTGTTGTGTTTTGGGGAACAATCCTGTACTAATCCATCATTCACCACAATTACAGCTGGTCATTCGGGGACAGAAAAACCTAAAGAAAAGAGGTGTAAGCAGAACCCATCAGGTGAGCTTGTCTGTGTTTCAGGCCTTAAGTCCTGTTCCTGCTGGACAGTCAGGAGTCCTTGGGGCTGCCTGGGCCCTGCTCAGTGAGCCCAGCCTGGCTGTCAGACATGGCTCAAGGTGGTGTAGTCAATGACCACTAGTTTCCAGCCTGGCTGGAGCCCTGGACATCGCCCTGACCTCTCTGCAGCTCATGTCTTGTCTTCTGTGGGTACTGGCAATGTTTTGAAGAGTTTCAGAGCCATTAAGAGCACATCTGTAAATGCCAATACACCACCTGGGGCCCTGACTCCTCTGGAGGCCTTGGAAATCAGCAGCCTGAGATTGTAGCTATTTTATTCCTGTCAAACCCTGTACAGCCAACAAAGGAAGAGCATAAATATCTTCCCATCAGACAGATCATTCCTGAAGCCAAGAAATCTGCAATGTAAACCTGGCTGCTCTTAAGTTTTGCAAGAGGGGAGAAGAGCCTGTAGCATGAACCTGTCCAAGAAGCACTGTCAAGAAACAAGAGTGGCTGTACTGAGAAGTCCAAGACTTCAGTTCTTTCTGAACTATTAAATACTGACCCACTCTTGCTGTGACACATCTCCCAGACTCCCCCTGCCATCTCCTTGTACTAGCTCACATCACACTCATCCTCCTCAATCTGTTTCTTTCTGGACCACAACATTTAAAGCACATGAGGGAAAGTTCACAGCAAAAATAAAAACAAAAAAGCCAGAAATTCTTACAAGCTGAGTAGCAAGTTTAGTGTGATTTGCTCCTCTTGTTTCCCTGTAAGGAGTGTTTCTGTCTGTACCACATTGTAGTGTCAGTTTATTTTAGTGGCTCAGCAAGGGCCTTGTAGGCTGCAAAGGAGTTGCAAGGTACTCACCTAAAGCTTTGATTGAGCTGAGAAACCAGAGGAATTCAAGTGAGCTGCTCAGGACTGGTTTGAGGGGAGTTGGGCTCTGTTGGAAGCAGTTCCTTTCTGCATTAAGCAGCTGACATGCTCCTCACAGCCAGGCTGGTGCAAAGGGATGTACAAACTTCTTCCTTTTTTCCTTCCTTTGTCTATCCTACATCCTCTTTTCTTCCCCAGCCCCTGTTTTCCCCCTTTGGCTCCATTTTTGTGCTGCTTCCTACATGTCCCATTCAGTGCTCTTTTCCAGCCCTTGCACCAAGCCATCTCTCCTTTTATTCTTTCCAGTTCTCAGGAGTCCCAGTGGCCTTATTGGCAGCAGCCTGGGTGAGCATCACCAGTCAGCATGAGTGTCACTGGGGCTCAGAGAGGCCCTGGAGAGCTCTGTGTGCTCAGGTGGCCAGGCAGAGTTCTCTGTGGCTGCTTTTTGGAAGAGCTGACATGTCCTTGCCTCCCCATTTTCCTTCTTCCCATAGCTGTGTCTCAGTGGGTGGGACAAACACCATGTGGCTCAGTGTCACATGTGGGATGGGAACTCTTGGGTGATTCTGGCACCATTGCCTTGTCCCTGTGCTCCAACCAGCAGATTTCTCCCAGGCAGGGAAGCAGGTGGTGGTAATGTGGTGGGGAATGACAGAAGGACAGACACTTCTGTCCTCCCACTCCCATCTGCTGTTTGCTTGTCACCAAACTGCTGCTGTAAGGAACAGTCACCAGGTTTGGGAGGTAAATGTAGGTCCCAGCTGAGCAGCCAAGAGCTGTGTGACTTGGCCTTGTTACATGCCTGATGGCTCTTGCTCTCTGTGGGTGTGAGTTTAGTGTCACAGGCTCAGCTACAGAGGTACCAAAGAGAGCAGCAGGAGTTTTTTAGGCCACCCAGCTGGGAAAAGTCTGCTTTTTCCCTGTGTCACCATCCTGACTGCAGTGGCATAGACCCCTTGATGTCTGGAGTGAGGGGCAGGACAAGCAGAGCAGGGAGGTCAGCAACTAAAACCACCTGAAATACGCTGGGGTGCAATGCTGTAGGGAGTCCTGAGTAGGAATAAAAATGGCAAATGTTGGATTTTGGATGTCTTTTCCCTATGCACACAATCCCAGTCCTTGTCACAGTGAATGCAGGTACCTGGCAGCCTTATCTGGCATCTGGCTGCCCAGAAGAGAGCAGCTCTGTGCTTTGGGCCTGATTTGAGTCCCAGCTTTGTCTCCCAGCAGGCTGGGATGGAGACAGGCAGTGGGTGAAGGACTCAAGCTGTCATCCACATTATGATTGGAGAGTGTTCCTTGTACTCATGGAAAAGGGTCTCCACATATGCTTGAACTTGCTTTTTGATGAAACCTGGAAGTTCCACAGTGCTTTAAAAATAGCATCCTGCTGAAATGTTCCAATTGCTCCCCTCTGCTGCTTCAGGAGCACGGGCAGCAGAGGTCCCAAGTCACACAGAGCTTCTGTTCATCCACTGCTGAACTAAGGGAGGAACAGAAAGCAGTACCATGACCTGATCCTGAAGCATGGAATGGGCTCACTGGGATGAATAGCAGAAGCTGTTATTCCTTAGGGTGCCATAAAGCTGCTTTCAAGGGAAACCTCCCTGGGAGGAGTCATTCTGCTGGCTCTTGACACATGCTGGGGTTTTCTGGTCTAAATTCTCAAGAGGCCAAACAATATTTTAAGGCCAGCTTGTGCAATGTAAAAGGCAGTGATGATCAGCCTGAGCATGGTTAGAGAAATCCCCAGAAAGGGGCTGGGCTGAGTGTTGTGTTCCACAGTGAGAGACACTGCCTTCCTTTTCATCCATGTGTGGTTGGAGAAGAGCCTTGGCTGGGGCTGGGCCCTGCTGTGCTGCCCTCTGTCACCACAGGCCTCCCAGGCTTTGGGATCTCCCCAGGGTCTTCCTTCCTCTGGCTCCAGACAGGGACAATGACCTTCCTCAGGGACTAGAACCATCTCTAACTCAAGTGTTCACAGCCCAGTGCAACTTGAGCCATTGTTTTGGGCACTATGGATGACTCCTTTTTGAAATGAAGCCTGAGAGGCATTAAGGAAATTGTGAGACTCCAAGAAGTAAAATAAAAGCAAAAAAGGGGGAAAAGCTCTTTAGTTTCAACACCTTCAAATACAGCCATCGAAGGGGAAATCTAATTGAAATTTGTCAGTGTTTGTTGAAGTCTGAATTTGCTCAGTGTTATGGGTATGAAAGAGAACAGTTAAAATTATGTAGGGAATTGGGAAATATTTTGAACTTTCAAGGTTGATTTAAGCTCTATAAATATGTCTCAATTTCATCTATTGCTTTAGGGAACTATTACTGTCAGAACTTCCAGTGCAACAAATTTTAGCATTTACAGTTTTTAAAATGTCAACACTTTTAATTCCCCTTTATACAGGGAAGTTTTGCTTTCCAGCACTGTTTATTCCAGACTGGGGAGAGGGTCAATGGAAATATCTTCATTTTTGAATCAGTTTGTGCCAAGCTGAGATGAGATTGAGACCAAAAAATTTTATTTCCTACATTTTATTTAGAGTACAAATTCTTGGAAAAGCCTGAGAATCTTCAATTGTCAGGATTTAAAGGACACAGGACTAGATTTTAAACATAGATTTTCAGAAATGACAAGTTTTCTTCCCTGATGTGGCCATACATCCCCTTCTGCTCATCCCCTGTAATCCAGCCATGACACAGCCCATCTGAGGGGATTTCTGATGGAAAGACAGCACTTTCAGGATAGCATTTTTGGTGGGTGTTTGGGGCATAATAATTTTTGATTACTGATTGTAGTGTGGCACTAGCACAGCCAGCCCCCATGCCTCTGCCTCCTGTGGTGCACCCAGCTGCCTCTCAGGCTCTGTCAGCACAAATCCAACTTCCATTAACATTCATCTGGTAATTTTCTCATTTGTGGTTGGTTTGGGACAGCTACAAGTCTCCATGGAGTTGGGAGAGCCAATGGTCAAATTTGAGGAGTGAGGAAAAGGGGAAGTGGGAGTTTTTCTGTGAGCTCTCACTCCGCACAGCACAGGGAGTGCTGATGATGGGGCAGCACAATTGCACAAATAGACAGAGCTGCATTTCCAAAGCAGCCTGAAGTGCTGTGCCCAGGGGGAGGGTAAGCAGCTGAGTGCAGTTCCCACCAGGAGAATGAGAGTCACACAGGGAGACATTCAGTTAAGGAAGTGTCACTTTGCTTGGTTGCATAAATAAGCCACTGTGTCCACTGGGCATTTGTGTGGAATTGAGGTTTCTAGGAATGAACTGTTTATTTCTGGTGCCACGTTAATTTAAACTGTTCAACAGGCAACTTGCAGACAGGAAGAAATATTTCTGGGTTAAAATAACCACTCAGCCTCCAGTCTCTGTGGGTGATATCCTGCCAATTGCTCCAGAGCCTTGACACACCAGGGAAGAATTGAGGCAATCCATATGAAAGCACTGAGGCAAGGAGCACTCAGCAGAAGTGGGGCATGCAGCCAGGGATAGGGCTGAGGATTGCAGTCTGCAAGCACAGATACTGCACTGGGGCTGGGCAGGGCATGGCCAGAAGAGTCCCTGGAGAACAAAATGTGCAGAAAAACCTGAACTCTCATTTTGCCTGGAGAATCTGTGGAGGAGAGGATTACAAAACCCCAGTGCAAGGTGATTTATCATTAATCAGTCAAACTGACATTTCTATCATTGCCTGGATAGGTGGCTTTAGCAGAAGTGACTGTGTTGTAACAGGGACATGACAATGCATGGGTAAAAAATTGTCCAGTTATAAATCTGAAGACCAGAAAAATCCTAAGTGTTCCTTCCCATAAAGCAGTGTTGCATTGAATAGCTGAACTGCTGTTCCATACTGGCAGTGGTTTCCATGTGAGTAGCAAGCCAAGCATAACGAGGGCACTGTGTCAGCACTTCTGGCTGGAGAGCAGCCAGAGGTGGTGCTGAGAATTCCTTGGGCTGTTTTAAGTTCTCTGTGCCACTGCTATGCTCTGTGCCTGCTCCAGATCAGATTCTCTTCTGGGGGGACAGTGAAGTTGGGGTTTGCCCCTCAAAAGCTCACGTGCAGCTGAGCTGCTACAAGAGCCCTTGAATGCTTGGAGTCACAGACAGTGCCATGGGCACTGCCCAGAATGGGGACCAAGCACACAGAGAGAACAGTGCCTGGAGGAGCCTGCCCTGTTCAGCTGCTCAGCAGGGTCAGCTTAGGGACCTGTTTCAGTGAGGACCTTGCCCCAGGTACGGAGCTCAGCAGCTGCAGGAGCACCTGGAGCACTGCTGGCTGATGACAATGTGTGATCAGCAGCATTCTGTAGGAGCTGGAGTCTGCCATGCATCCCCTTTCCACAGCACTGTCCAGTCATGTCTTTGCCAACCATCATTCATGTCTTCATCTCCATTCCTTACAGTCTGGCCCTGCCTCTGGAGCCCTCTTCAGCAGCTCAGGTCCTCAGCACACTGGGATGTTCAGCAGGAAGGCTCACTGGGCTTGTCCCATGCAGTTCATGAGGGCAGTTTTCCTTCCAAGGAAGCCAAGGCAACTCTGTCAGAGAGCCCTGAGAGCCTCAGTCACAGATGTGCCAGCTCACAGCCTTGAACCAGGGACTGCTCTGGAAATGTTCTGAGTTCATGACTGACTATTTCACATTAATAATTAATGATTTCTGCCCCTCTGCAGGGGTCTGACTCTAAAGGACCTCACCTGGGAACTGTAGGAAGCCACACATGGTCTGAGGTGCTGGGATCACTGGGAGCTGGATGCAGACAGCTCCTGCTTGCCCAAGGGGCAGCCAGCACCCAGTTTTCAGTCACACCTTACAGAAAGGCAATCTGCAAGGTGTGCTGTACAGGAAATGTGCTTTCTCAGTCTGAAGTAACTGCACTGTTTAGGAGCTCTCTTCTTTGGCATCCAGAGGAAGTGAAACACCCTGGCTTTCCCTCCCAGCTTTAGTTTAAAGAAGCTGCATGGTGAAACTGGAAATTTGCATCTGGAGTACCAAAGAAAACCTTTGTAAAGGGTTTCTTGCCCCATGGCTTTTCTTTGCTAGGTTTCTTTGCTTTGCTTTTCTTGCCCCTTGTTTCCATTGCTGTAGCATTGGGTGTGTGTTAAAATCACTGGACATTTTAAATTGGACAGGAAAGATGCAGAACCTTGGCCATGAGAAATTGAGCGAGGGAGAGAAAATGGACGTGTTGGACATGTTTGATTTTGTGGCAGATGTAGCTCCCATCCTGCCCTGCCCTGGATAACTCTAGAAGTGCAGAGTAGAGATAAGGAGCAGGGAGCAGATAGGCAGAGCTGTGTAGAATACAGCAAGGTCTCTGCCAGTCTCAATATTTAAATCTCTTTCTTTTTTGCAGAAACCGCAAGTCCCCTGATTTCAAATCCTTTCCCGCTTTTACGAAGTAAGTGTGATGGATGTCTGTGGTGCAAAAGGCAGGGACTGCCATCCTGCAGCCCTGCTGCCCTACCCTCTGAGCAATTTTCATCAATAAATGCTTTTTTATTGCAAGTCCAGGTGTCAAAGAATAAAATGCCTCACTTCTGTGGCTCTGGTGTCAGATTTAAATGCAACAGAAAACCTCCGGGGTGTTTCTGTGCAGTCTGGGGCTGCCAAATTACTTCATATTCAGTCTTCAGGGAGTTTTTTGTGAGCGTGTTCTGAGACCAAAATTGGAAAATGAACCCAGATTTAAGTTACATTTACACACAAAAAAACTTGTCCTCAGGGCTCAGCTCAGTAAGCACCTGCACAGAAGCACTTCCCTGTGGCCTGGGAGCTGGCAGGAGAGGACAGAGAGCAGGTCTGGCTGGGTGGACAGGTGCTCTCTGCTGGAGATTCTGTCCTGTGGACTTGATGCTTTCAGCAGGTGGAGCTTCTTCCTTTGCCTTGCAGTGTGTTTGGTTCCTGGCACTGGGATTTTGGGGTGATACTGTCTGTGCCAGCCTGCTGATGCAGGCCAGGCCTGAGCATGGCCATGGGGGAGGACAGGTGTTCTTCCTCCTCTTACAAAGCTGAGAGAGAAACAAGGGCTTTATTCAGAGCACGAGCTCATGGGGGAAGAGAAATCCAATTAATGCCAAGATGTTTGACAAGGGTGGTGAATTTGGGACTCCTCTCTTCCAAACATGCTCCAGAGCACCTGGTTACCTCTTACTGTCTGAGCTGCCTGGAAGTGACACAAGTTCTGTTTTCAAGAAACTTCCACTGATTTTGGGGTGTGCTGGTGTTTTTGTAGGATCCTGCTGTTGTTTCCCCTGCCTTGTCTCGTGGGTTTATGTCAAAGGGAAGGTACAATTATGCTGTTAGTAAAGCTAAAGCCAGTGGAAACATTGGGTGGAAACTGAGAAGTTTTCCTCACAGTTGTTCTGTGTTTGCTTTTCACCAAGATGTGGAAAGAAGTGTTGAAATGTGGGTCTTTTCTGCTTGGAAAGAGCAGCCTGAGGGCTGTCCCTGCTGAGCCTTGGTGACACCCTGCTGGTGTCTGTCACTGCACCTCAGGGTGCTCACTGGTGAAACTCTGTTAAAGCTCTCAGCTCCTGGCTTCAGACCAGGCTCTGCTATTTTCCCTGGCTTAGATGTGGCAATGAGAGTTAACATGGGAATTAGAGTGATTTATTTAACCTAAGAAGAGGCAGTGGTTTTCCCCTGCCTTGGCTCACACAGCTGCTGTCTTGCTCTGGGGCCTTGGGTAAAGTACTAATAAAAGTGTCTAATTGTAGCCTTGGGGAAAGATATTTTAAAATGTGCAACCAGATGTGAGCATTAGTTCTGTGTGGCTCAGGACACTGAAGAGGTTTCAACAGCTGCTGCTTGAAACCTGTTCTCAGAAAACACCTCCATGAGCACAGGAGGCTCCAGCTTTCCTTGTACCACCACCAGCTGGGAGCAGAAGGACAGAGAGCAGAAGGGGAGACCTGGGGGCCCTTTGCTGAGGTCAGCCCACCTGAAGGAGAGCAGATCCCTGTGGATGCATAAACCTAAGCCTGAGTAAGGAAAAGCTGAATTTCCCAGGGTGAAGGACAAGCAGAGGTTCTGCAGTGGTGGGGGGGGCTGTGCTCCCAGGAAGGAGAATGGGGCACAGGTGTGGCTCAGGTGCGTGTGCAGAGCAGTTTTGACAACTTTTCCAGTTTAAGTTGCAAGAGAAATCTAAGGGAGGAGGATTTACTGGATTGCCAGCCCAGGTGAACAGTTCTTTTCCAGCAGTGATTTTTCCCTGGTTTGGGCTACAGATTGCTTCTTTCTTCTATCCACCTTCCAGATCCCTCTTCCTCTTCTAGCCCTGGCACATCCCACCTTCCTTCCAGCCAGCCTGACTGTTCCCAGCTCTGCATTCTGGAGCATGAGGGGCTCAGGAGATGAAAGCTCAGAAGGATGAGGGTTGAGAGAGCTCAGGGAAATGAAGTGAGTTAATTCATTGCCATGAGGATTCTGCACATCCTCCCAAGCATCCTTTCCTCTGGTTCTGGGAAACACTTTGGAATTGTTGGGTGAAATTAAATTTTTTGCTTATTTTTGACGTAGTTCATTTTTATTTGTGGTAAACTTACACTTCTGTATGTTCTTTGTCTCAGAATTATTTAGAAAATGCTTCGGCATTTTCAGAATGTAAAATTAGCTTTTGAAAGTAGGTGATGATTTTGTTTCCAAAGTTGGATATTTCTGGGTAGAACAGAAGGGGCATCTTTTGGAATTGAGAAGAAAATCAACACTTTTTTTTTTTTGAGGGGAGAGCTAGAAAAATAACACAGGTTTGTGATGATAAAATACCTGGGAATTCAGCAGGAAGGAGATGAAGCAGCTCAGGGAGACAAAGTGAGCTGAGAAGGAAATGTGAGTGCAACAGGAGAGCAAAATGAGTGTGGGAAACATGCAGCTTGGAGAGTGCTGGCTGATGAGAGGGCTTTCCCTGCTGCTGAGGCTGTCACTGAGCTTGGGGAAGAGCTGGGCTGGAAAGCTGCTCCCAGGGCAGCTGGGGGCTTGTGTGGGGGGCAGAGGAGGACCTGGCACTGCAGTGTGAGCAGGGGTTCCCTCACTGCCCCTTCATCTGCACTGCAGGCAGAGGTGGCAGAAAGGAATGCAGGTGTCTGTCTGTCTGTCTGTCTGCTGAGGTGGGAATGGCACACCAGAGCTGCCAGTGTCCAGGGGTTTGTGGGGTGACATCTGCAACACTGAGAGGTTCAGCAGGGTCTGTTCTCCCCTTTGCTGGAGGAACAGGGCTCCAGCAGAGCAGAGGGGCAGAGAGAGGGGGTCACAGCTCCTGTGACCTGCCAGGAGCCTGTCAGGAGCACTCAGCAGGCTCTCAGAAGTGTGACTGCTGTCATTAGATTCTTCACATGTTAATTTTGATGCTTGAAGGGGCAGTCAGGCCCCCTCAGTCTGAGATGTTTCCATGAGCAGCAGAGGCACACGTGTGTCTGTAACACAGGTCACTGGCATTGGAATGTGAGCCCAAGAGGGATGGTTTGCACCCACAGGGAGGCTTCTCTCTGACAATTAAAAAGAAGTCTAAACAATTAGATTGCTGTGTACCTCTTGTGGCATTGTGCCACAACTTCCTCACTACTGATGATTTCAGCAGACACAGCCTGTCCCTGTTAATTCCCAAGGACTAAAATCCCTGTGTACCACTCAGCTATCCAAGCCTTCTCTTTTTTCCACAAGCAGTTACTTCAGTAATTTTTTACTTTTAAGTAACCGAATTTCCAAACTTCTCTGCTGCAGCAAAGCCCTGGAGCAGCATCACAAGCAGACACAGTGAGTTAAAACACTGAGCACAACTCCCAACAGAGCTAGCTCCATCATTTCAGAGGCTGTAGGTTCTGTGGGAAAGGTTTAACCTCACAGCATAAAAGTACAGTTTATACAGAACTTGCTCATGCTCTCTTTTGTGTTTTTTCTCAAGGATTCCTGTAGCCCTGATGTGGATTCTGGGGTTTGCTCCCTGAGACAGACTTCTCACAGGGTATAGGCAGCCTTGTGCTTCCCTGGGTTTTGGTTCTTCTGTCCTGGGTGCTGGTGCTTCTGCTTATTCATTGGTACAGAATATGTTTTTCCCTTTGAACTTAGATGTAGACTTCTGAAATATTGTAGCAATAGACCTTGCTCCGTGTGTGTGCCAGGCATTTGTATCCAGAATTGTTATGTGCCAAATGTGTTTGTCCATTCTGCTGCTCCAGGACAAAATGCCCCAGTGAGAGGTGGCAGTGCTGGTGTGGCTGCAGGGACAGAGGCAAACTGCAATGTTCCCAGATTTCAGCACTGCAGTTCGAGATCACGTCTGTCAACCAAAGCACTCTACTGATGCTGTTTAAACAGGCAACTGCAAACGTTTGCTTTTAGGTTAATTCAGTGGAAGAAAATGCACTTTCAACACAGAACAGGGCTAAATGAATCTTTCAGCTCACAAGGGAGCTCTGCACCCAGCTGCTTCCTCACTCCAGCTCATCCATGTTGCTCTGGCACATGGCTCTCCTGCTCTGCTCTCAGCCTTCAGGCACAGCCCTGGTTCCTGTGCTTCCTGCCCTCCACCTCTGCTTCCCTGGCATCCTGCTGCCACCCAGCCCTGTGGTACTCACCAGTCCCTGGTCTCACTGCATTTGGTGACAGCCACGAAGCCCCAGCTGAGTTCCCCCATGGCACTGCTCCACCTCCAGCCTCCGACTACAGCATTTGTCACAACCCTGTGCTCCTTGTCTCACTCAGAAAAGGCAGCAGGCATTGAAATGTGACAGAACTGGATGGAGGATATATCCACCAGGCTTTACTCATGGCACAAAAATAGCAGGGATATCCTCAAGGCAGGCTGCAGCAGCCTGGGCCAGCAGACCCTGGCCAGTGGGCAGCATCCCAAAGAAAGCCTTGTGCAGGTCCCTGAGATGGCCACACACAGCAGGGCAGCAGGTGCTTCCCTTAGTGCTCTGCCTGTGCCCTGGCCATGAAGTGCAGCAGGAGGAGGTGCCCAGCCCAGCCCAGGAGGCAGAGCCTGCCCACAGCTGTACACACTGAGGTATGCACCTGTGCTGCTTCCCTGCAGACTCTGTGTAATTCTTCTGAACTGATTTCTCCCAAACAGAGCCTTACACCTGTGGAGCTTGTGGAATCCAGTTCCAGTTTTATAACAATCTCCTGGAGCACATGCAGTCCCACGCAGGTAAGCTGGGCACTTGGACTTGCTGCAAGCAGAGAATTAAATTCTGTGCTGCTGCCTGGTGCTGACCCCAATATGTGTCCATAGGGTTCTCAGTGCTCCCCATTCCCACAGCCCCAGTCATTTCACCTGCAACAAACACAGTCATCCCTCCAAGGCTGGAGCACATAGGCTCAGGGTTTGCTGTAAATATTGCTCTAGGGAGAGAGGGAATGTGCCATGCTGCCTCAGAGTCAATCACACTGTTCATTGCCTTTATCCAGAGCTATCCAGAGAATCCTCATTGCATAAGCTCCTACAGTAGGTTCAATTCCCCCTCTTGCCAAAGGGGTGGCTCTCATGGAAGCAAACAAGCCAAAAACATTTGCAGGGCAGCAGAGCCTTTGCCCACACGAGTCCTATCCTGTGGCTGTGTCTCCTGGAGTTCTGCAAAGACTGAAATGTGTTCTCAGAAGAAGAATTTGCCATTTCAGCAGCTGTGTTCAGTTCCCTCTCAGCTACCTACAAATGAGAATTCTTAGGAGTCATTCCAGTGCTTTTTTTCTAAGTAACTGTTTTTATTTCCTGTCTTGATAGATAAGAGATGACTTTAAAATTTCAAAGCCAAACCTGTTTCAAAGATAGCATTCAACATACTCAAAAATGTAGAAACAGAATTAATTTTATATTTGTGGATTTTTTTTCTTTTTTCTTCCCCTTGAATAAAAATTCAAGTGGACTAATACACTTTCAAGAACAATTAAGTCCCCTTTGATAGACATGTGTTCTCCAACAGAGAGCTGCTCTGTTGAGATGCAGATGCAGTGCAAGCCCTGAGGAAAGTGGCATGGGAGGACAAGAGGCTTGAAAAAAAGCATATTTTCCTTTCTGTAACAATAATGTTGATCAAAGTTCTTATCTTTCTCTCTATTTTAGTTTTAGTCCTACTCTTAATAGTGTTACTTGAGTTCTTCATCCATGAAGTTCCTCTATTCCTTTTCTGTTCCTGTTGGCAAATCTTAGTGCAGGCTTTGTGCATTGTTCAGCAGCTACTTTACTGTCATCTGTGTAATGTTACAAGGAGGCTTTGAGAGCACTTTGGTAGGACAAGGTGTGAGTTTGTGTTTCTCTTGGAGCACTGGGCTTCCTGTGGAGTAATGGGACTCTGTTACCACGAGGAGCAGTGGAGCTCTGCTCAGGGCAGGGCTGCCCTCACTCCCTGCCCTTGGGTCTGTCCTTGCTGCTTGTCTGTGGCAGTTTCTGCTGCCTTCATGCTGTGTCCTGAGCATCCTGTTCTTGCTCTGGGCTCTGATACTGAAATGCAGCATTTTGAGTTACAGCTCTGGGTGACACTGAGCACAGGAGCTGAGGGCACAAGGGCAGCTCACTGGCAGGGTTGAGCCATTCCAGGTTTTAAGCTAGTGCTACTTGCAGCTTCCTCCTTGATTCTTCTTTACAAATGACCCATGGGGGTGATGCTGAGGGCTCCCTGTGAGGGTGGGGAGGCCCTAGCACAGGGTGCCCAGAGGAGCTGTGGTTGCCCATCCCTTGAAGTGTTCCAGGCCAGGTTGGACAGGCAGCCTGGGACAGTGGAAGGTGTCACTGCCATGGCAGGTGTGGGATTGGATGAGCTTTAAGGTCCCTTCCAACCCAAACTGTGGATCCAAACAGGATCCGCAGTCCTGTTCACCTGGGTTACTCTGGCCACAACAGGGCTGGAGGGAGCAGTACCTGTGATTGGGCTCCTGTCACATCAGAGCTCTGTGACTTGGTAAATCCCCTTTACCCAGCTCAGGATTACTCTTGGTAAACTCTATTTTCTCATTGCTCCCTGCTCTGTTTGCAAGTCCCTTCCTCTGCCTGGCTGCCTCCTCCTGAAGTCTCACTGGTGCAGTGGCACCAAGGGTGTCCGTGTCTCCTTCAGCTGCTTTCTGCAGGTGCCACCGAGGTTGTGCCCTGGGAAAGCCACTGTCCCCTGCTGTGGCCTCGCTGGGTATGGTGCCTGGCAGCCCTGTGCTCACACCTCTCCCCTCCCCGGGTGCAGCTGGGGCAAGCGGGAGGCATTTGCTGCTGTGAGATGAAGGCAAAACCAAAACACAGGCAGGAGAAGTGCTGCCAGCACTGGTGGGTGTCCAGCTCTGGGTGTTCTGTGTCAACAGACAGACTGAAGGCACGCAGGGCCTGCAGTTGCCCTGGCAGCACGTTGGTGCCTTCAGGCTGACAGGGGGTTGCAATGAAGCGAGGGTCAGTCTCTCTTCCCAGGGAACAATGGACAGGGGCAAGAGGAAATGGTCTCAGGTTCTTCCAGGGGAAGTTTACATTTGAATGCTCCTCAAGCACCCTGAGACCAGGGCAGAGGTGGAGTCACCATCTCTAGAAGTGCTCAAAGAACATGTGGATGTGGCACTTGGGGACATGGCTTAGTGATGAATGTGGTGCTGGTCCGGGCTGGGCTGGTGGTTGGATTGGATGATCTTAGAGGTCATTTCCAACCTAAACAAATCTGTGGTTCTGAGATTTCCATATCCAAGAAACAGCATTGCCCAAACATCTCTGAAGTTTAGGAGTGCAGGGACCTTGCAGTGCTCAACAGAACTGGTGGCAGAGGATGCACAGACTGGGGACACAGGCATGGCAGTGGTTTGTCCCTGGCCAGGGAATGTTTCATTGTGGGGATGCAGAGAGCCTGTATGGGTCAAATGCTCCCTCAGTTGATGTGTTCAGCAGCCCAGTTTGGTTTGTCCTGTCTAATGCAAAGGGCTGATCTCTTCCAGTGGCTGTGCTGCCTCCCCTAGACCCTTCTCACGAGGGACAGAAGCCAGGGAACATGCTGCTGGCCTCCAGAAGCAAAATCAGGAACATACTGGCTCTTGAGTCATTCAGAGCACTGAGCCCGGAGGCTGGAAGGTAATAAGGAGAGATTATAGCTTCATAAAGCAGCTACACAGTGAGAAGAAGCAATTAGAATGTAAATTTGGTGCTGAAAGGCAGAACACTAGGCAGAGGAATTTGTTCTGTAATTACACTGAACAATATACAGCTTTGACTCCCTTTAGAGTACTTTGTTCAGGTCGAGTGCTGCCATATAATGCCCTTCCTACAATCTAGGCCTAAAAAAACAAAAGGAAGAGTAGGCTGAACCTGGATTAAAGGATTGGAGGCATGAAGAAAAATTAAGAATCATGATCTGTGTAGTTCACAGACTGCCTGATAAGGAAGATGAGGCTGAAATGTACAAATCTCATTAATGCCACACTGAATGCCAGCAGATATTTGTATATAATAAATCCCCTATTATTAGGAAATATATAAAAGAGTTACAGTGAGGAAATACAGAGGGTTATCCTCCTACCCATCCCTCACCAAGACAAGGGGGGGCCTGAACCATGAGCAAAGTCAGGCAACATCCAGCATTTTTCTTTGCCCACTCACAGATGTTTGAAGGTGAGGACACTGGTGACATTGGCTCAAGAGCTACTAGTCTGGCAGATGCCAGGGGAAAGGTGATGTGTCACACCTGGTCACTGGTGCTCTTCACATCTCTGCATCCCTGCAAACACCAACCTGTGGCTGCAGCCTGAGCATGGCAGCACCTCCTGGGCACCCAGCATGGCCAGAGAGCTCCCCAGGCACACACAGACCCCAGGCAGTGCCAAAGGCTGTCCTGGGTCATGTCCTGTCATGTCCTGGATTGCTCTGAGATGTTGCCCCAGCTTGTGCCAGTGCAGTGCCCACGGGTGACTGAGCAGCCTGTGCCTGTTGATGAGCAGGTCTGGAGTGCCAGCAGGGAAGGGCAGAGCTGCTCACAGTGGAGAGGACGTGTGAGGAGGAGAGCACTGAAACTCCATCACATCCCCACTGGTCTCCCTGCTCTCCCACGTTGCTGGCACACGTGGAGGAGAGCAGCTCTGCCCTGTCCTGTGTGTCCTGCTGGCCCCAGAGCAGCCTGACAGAGCTGGTACTCAAGGTACTGCTCCAACTTGTGCTTCTCTGCCCAGAGCACAGGGCAGGATCACTGCATTCTGTGCTGGTGTCCCCAGGCTGCAGGGGCTGCCACCTGAGCTGGCCAGTCTGCACTCCTGTAAAATCACTGGAGAATCTGTGACTTCAGATGGCTTTTACTCTAGGAGAGGATCCAGTTCTGCCTGGGTGAATGAGTGGCACCTCTGAGTGTAAAAGGAGCCCTAAAGGCCACCTCAACGAGGTGTGGCTGACAGGTATCCAGAATTAGGTGTGATGAGTCCAGCTGTGATAAGCAAATGGCCTGTTGTTTTCCTTGGTTTTATTTCCATCCTTCTGCTCAGCCTGGTCATCAATGTCTCCATCTTTCTGCTTCCTCCTCCAGCCCATTTCATTGTGCACTGTTCCTTCACAGCCTATTTCACAGCACCCTTTTATACTGAAGCATACTAAGAACTGGAAAATTTCCTCTGGAGGGATGGGAAGAAATTCTTGGGGCACAGGAGAGGAAAACATGGATACAATACAGACTTTACTGATGTCTTGCATTTTCTTGTAAGATCCCATCAGACTGGCATCCAAAATGTTTAGCCCAGTTACCTACACGAAATGGGAGCATGAGCACAAAGACTTTGGGGGCCCTTGGTGTCTGCAGTGTGGGATGGTCTTTGGTCCACACTCCAGAAACTTTGGCTCTGTGTTTGCAGCCTGAGGCAGCAGCCCCAGAGGACTTGGGCCCTTGCTCTTCATGGGGAACAAACCAGACCTGAAGATTGCAATGAGACCCTTAGATTCAGAGGAGCAGAGCACAGCTTGAAAACCAAAGTGCTTCCCTGAGAGAGCAGAGCAGCCACCTGCAGTGCAGAAAGAGACAGGGAGGGACAGAAGGATCAGTGTCTGTTCCCCCTCATTTCAGAAGCAAATGAATGCCCCAAGTCAGGGTGAGCTTCAGTTCTTCTTGGTGTGCAGCTTCAGCTCTTCAGGAGATTCCTCAGGGTGCACTGATGGCATTAATGTCCCTGGTGCACAGAAAGACATGTGGCACATGTCAGCCACATTTTGGGAAGTGACTCCAAAGACAGTTTCAAGGTCCCCTGAGAGTGTTGTACCAGCTCACTGAAAGCTGCCTGAAAGCCACAGAGAGTGTGGTAGGTTATTGTCCCCCTAGTTAAAAGAACCCTACATAAATGCTGAGCATTTGAGTAGTTTCTGCTTCTTTGTGCTTTAAGCATTATTTTGTGCTTTTAACCCCCTTCCTGTCTCTTGCCTTGCAGCTGACAATGAGAACAATGTTGCCTCCAACCAGCCCAGGTCACCTCTCCCTGTGGTTGAAGAAAAGTGGAAACCACAGCTCCAAAGAAACAACGCCAACAACAGTACGTAGCAGCTTCTCACTTTGTCCATGTCCAACAGATGCCTCAGGGGTGCAGCAGTGATGGACACTGCACAAGGCCCCTCTCCTCACCAAACTGTGTTTGATTTCATCCTTCATTCATGTCCTGCCTGGCAGAGCAGAGCACCCCTTCCCACTACAGGAGTGCAACAAAGCACCCTGGAGTGGTTGGAAAGGTTTGTGAGGAAGATGCATTTGATAACTCCTGGAAAAAGGTAACTTCTGATCTGAGGTCTGACTTCCTGGCCTGGAGTTAAAAACCTAAAACAGTTATTGTGGTGTGACATGGGCACAGGGTGCCCAGAGCAGCTGTGGCTGCCTCTGGATCCCTGGAAGTGTCCAAGGCCAGGTTGGACAGGGCTTGGAGCAGGCTGGGACAGTGGGAGGTGTCTCTGCCCATGTTAGGGGGTGGGGTGGAGTGGGATGGGATGGGATGGGATGGGATGGGATGGGATGGGATGGGATGGGCTTTAATGTCCCTTCCAACCCAAAGCTGTCTGGGATTCTATGATTTGATGTCCATCTTTCCATCTGGGCTGAGTTGTGACTGTCCCCACACCAGGGACAGCGCGCAGATCTGCTCCATGATGCTCTGAGCAAGGCCAGCGCCTGTCTCTGAAAGTTCCTCTGTCCAGAAACTTTGGGGATACAAATCGAATGCTGGAGTTGTCTCTTCCATCATCTGGTTGCCTCTTCCACCTCTTTGGGGGGTTATGAGGATTGTTTTGTGCCTTGCCCCCTGCTCTCTGCTGCAGTGATGCTGATCTGGTCCTTCCTGTACCCACTTGTGTTTCCCTGCAGCGTCGGCGAGTGGCTCGGTGGGGAACAGCGCGATCCCGGAGAAGGAGCGGCAGAACATCGCCGAGAGGCTGCTGCGCGTCATGTGCACCGACCTTGGTGCGCTCAGCGTGGTCAGCAGCAAGGAGTTCATCAAGCTGGCACAGACCCTGGTGGATAGCGGGGCTCGCTACGGTGCCTTCTCTGTCACCGAGATCCTGGGCAACTTCAACACCCTGGCTCTGAAGCACCTGCCTCGGATGTACAACCAGGTGAAGGTGAAAGTCACCTGCGCCCTGGGCAGCAACGCCTGCCTTGGCATCGGGGTCACCTGCCACTCACAGAGCGTTGGCCCCGACTCCTGCTACATCCTCACTGCCTACCAGGTGGAAGGCAACCACATCAAGAGCTACGTCCTGGGCATTAAGGGCATAGACATTCGAGACAACGGTGATTTTATCCACCACTGGGTGCAGAACGTGCTGTCGGAGTTTGTGATGTCGGAGATCAGGACGGTGTACGTGACAGACTGCAAGGTCAACTCCTCGGCGTTCTCCAAGGCGGGCATGTGCCTGCGCTGCTCGGCCTGTGCCTTGAATTCAGTGGTGCAGAGCGTGCTCAACAAGAGAACACTACAGGCTCGCAACATGCACGAGGTGATCGAGCTCCTGAATGTCTGTGAAGACCTGGCGGGGTCCACAGGCCTCTCGAAGGAGACCTTTGGCTCCCTGGAAGAGACCTCCCCGCCGCCCTGCTGGAACTCGGTCACCGACTCCCTGCTGCTTGTCCACGAGCGCTACGAGCAGATCTGCGAGTTCTACAGCAGGGCCAAGAAAATGAACCTCATCCAAAACCTGAACAAACACCTGCTCAGCAACCTGGCAGCCATCCTGGCGCCGGTGAAACAGGCCGTGATCGAGCTGAGCAACGAGAGCCGGCCCACGCTACAGCTGGTGCTGCCCACCTACGTCAAACTGGAGAAACTGTTCACTTCCAAAGCCAACGATGCTGGCGTGGTCAGCAAACTCTGTCACCTCTTCTTGGAGGCGCTGAAGGAGAACTTCAAAGTTCACTCGGCACACAAGGTAGCCATGATCTTGGACCCTCAGCAGAAGCTGCGGCCTGTCCCGCCCTACCAGCATGAAGAGATCATTGGCAAGGTCTGTGAGCTGATCAATGAGGTGAAAGAGTCCTGGGCAGAAGAAGCAGAATTTGAACCTTCAACCAAGAAGCCTCGTGCAGCAGGGGAGGCCACAGCAGCTCAGGAAGAAGATTGGTTCGGGAAAAATGAAGTCTATGATTATTTGCAAGAACCTCTCTTCCAGGCCACCCCTGACCTGTTTCAGTACTGGTCATGTGTTACCCAAAAGCATATGAAACTAGCCAAGCTGGCCTTTTGGCTCTTAGCAGTGCCTGCTGTGGGTGCCAGGAGCGAATGTGTAAATATGTGTGAGCAGGCACTCTCGATCAAAAGGAGGCGGCTACTCAGTCCAGAAGACATGAACAAACTCATGTTTTTGAAGTCCAACATGCTTTAAGACTGTCATTTAATTAAAACAAAACTTTAAAACACTGTTCCAAACAAAGAAAAAGAAATTTAAGTTCTAAACACTGTGGACCTCATTATGAATGCCCCTGGAAACCAAGTGCTTTTTTATATATATATATAAAAATATAAATATATATAAAATTAAGTTTGAAAGGAAAGCTGAGCACGGGAGAGAGACAGCCCTCTGCCAGGAACGTGCTCCTTTCCATAGATAGTGTGTGGACTTGACAGACTTTCTAATGTTTTCAAGTGGGCAGACGAATGGGAGGCTGATGTTCTAAAGTCTTCAGGCAGCTGAGATCTAAAGTGACTTGAAGTTTCTTTTGTTTCTCCTCCACCCCACCTTTCCTCTTGTCCCCTGGGCCATCTTGCCGTGGATAATCAGACTCCATTGACCAGACCAGTTCTGCACTGGACTTTGCTCCTTTGAATAACTGTACACCTTGAGGGCACTTGGCTGCAGCCTTCTTGGCACGGTGCACGAATCAGAGCAGCTGTGTTCCACCAACACCAGTATCTTTAGAAATCAGGAAGGGAGGCTTTAAGGTTTATAATTTTTAAATTCATTTTTAACCTTTCCATATCATTTTTATTTCCCAAAAACCAAAAGCTACTCCTCTGTCTCTACTCTCACTTTTGAGTTTGACATGACAGCAAGTGATTACAAGTTTGATTTCAAACTAAGAGAAATGGTTCATGGCAGAAACTGTCAGTAGTTGTTACGTTTCCTGGCTTTATACTTTTTTACAGCAGAACTTATTTTCTGAACTCCCGGTGTTAATTAGCTTTTCTGTGAATTGTGTACAATCAGATGTTCTCAAACTTGTTCTAGAGTAGCCCATTTGCAATTAAATCATATTCTTATGGGAACCATGACAGTTGTTTATGTGGCAAAGCCTAGAAAGCAGGAAAAGCAAATGGTGACAGCACAGGTGGCTGTGGGCCACCAGTGAGCTTGTCAGGTCTGCCAGAGAACATAAAGATTTTTGTTGAGAAGTGTCTCAGTGGCACAGAAACCACCCTTCCCAAGGCCAAGGACAAACCAAGGTGTATGATTTTTCAGGGGAACAAAGCTCACCAGTTTTGTTAAACTGGGGTTTGAAGGAAGCTTAGAGAAGTGCATGGGCTCAAAGATCCTTCTGAATGTAAGTGCTCCTGATTGAGTGCAAAGCATATCTTCCCATTTTTGTTTGGAATGGTTTCCTCTAGTGGCACGAATGTCTTTTTGATACCTACAGTGCATTACACTACTTGTTCTATTGCTGACCTGTTCTGGCCAGGAAGGCCATGGGCCCCGAAACGTTCACACGTAACTGGCTCACCCCAAATGCAATTAGAGATCCCCTAAACCCCAAACCATCTCGGTCACTCTGCTGTCCCCAAGGCCAGAGCTCCTGTAGACACAGCTCCTGGGCTGCTGGACAGGCTCTGTCAGGTTTGGTGCCTCTTGGACAATTCCCAACCTCTGGTGCCAAACTGTGCATTTTTCACTGCTGGGACTTGTCTCTCAGAGGAAAACTGAAGCAAATTCTTGGTTTTTTCAGCAATCTCTCCTGCTTCCAGGAGCTCTGGAGCTGCGATGCCGGTGGGAGGGTCAGGAGGAGGGATTGGCCCTGCTGGGAGCAGGCTGCAGCCCTTCAATAGCACGGGGAGTTTGCTGCTGGCTGGCAGTGCAGGGGGAGACTGGAGGCCCTCTCTGAAGTGCTGCTGTTGACCAGATGTTTAACCAGGATCCCACCTGCCCAGCTCTGGCTGTAAGAGAAGTTGCAAGTTCCAAGACATGAGAAATAGCAAACCCAATCTCTCAGGCTTTGTGTGCAGATGCCTTGAACCTCCCGGGCACTCCCTGACACCTGCACTGCCACAGGACTCAGGGGCACAGTTTGCACGCTGGACCCTTCTCCACGCCAGGCTCACGAGGACAGACCTTGGCACCAGCTGTCTTGCCCTTTCCAGCCCTTTCAGCCTTCCATTGCCTTGAGGCTGGTGTTTGGGTTCACCTCTCAGCACTATTACTGCCATGAGGCCAAAACCATTGTCTCCTAAAATGTTAAGTTTTGCCTAAAGCACTCAGCCTGCCACATGAACAGGAGCTGCCAAGGCAGAGGCTCTTGGACTCCTGATTTCCCTGGCAGTGGCTGATGGAGGGATTGCTTGTAGGGCCAGCTTTCCTTCTTGCTGGTTTTGTTTTCTCCTGGACAAATCCTGCATGCCTGTGGTAGCACAGCAGTTTGCAAGTCAGGAGAAACTTGTGACAGACAAAAATGAACCCTGAGTGAGTGAGATGTGTGCTGGGCCCACTGACACCTGACAGCAGGAAAACTCAGCTGGTGCATGTTCCCCAGACAGGATTAGCTGTGGGCACAGAGGGTACCACACAGCTCAGCTGATGGCACAGGGATCAGGATTGGCAGCTCCTTCTGATGGCACATTCCACCATTCTGTGTGGTTCACCTGAGACCCTGAGAGCTCTCTGATGCTCAGGGGAGCATGCAAAGCCCTTGCATTCCTTTGGAAAGACAGCTCCATCCCCCAGCCCTCCTTTGCTAAGGGACACGTAGATGATTTCTGTGGAATTTGCGAACTCAGGTTCATGTTGTCTGTGTGAGGCATTGAGGGTGGGAAGTGGGCAAATCAGAGTTAGCACGGCCAGAAATCCCTGGAATTGAAAATTGGGCAAATTGCAGGGATTTGTGCCCAGCAGTGAGCAGGATTGTGGTGTGCTCTGAGAGCATGCAGGCAGGAAGGTCACAGCCACCTCTACCTCCCATCCCACCTCCCCTTTCCCTTCTCACACTGTGGGTTTGGCACCAGAGCTGGGCTTTAATTGTGGTGCTGACCAAAGGCAGGGATGGACTGGCCCTCTCCCCCATCCCAGAAACTGTCCCTCTGAAGCAATTTCTGTTGTAGTTGCACCAATGATGGCTGTTAAGAAGAGATGTTGGGTAGATGAAATTTTCCCAAAGATTTAAAAACTCAACAGCTGGAAAAGCAAGAGAAAACCTAAATGCCTAAAATGGAGCATTCTCAGAGGTGGTGAGGAGAGGGCCTGCTTGGACAGCCCCTTCTCCAGAGACTCGCTGGAGGAAGGTGCAGCTTTTCCTGACTCTTGCATATTTTGCAGGGTGCTCAGCTCACAGGAGCTGTTTGTGCTCCCAGCTCTCTCTGCGTCACTTGGGCCTCAGTAAAAGCAGAGAAGCACATCCATAGAGCATGCACTTACCTTAAATGTCAAGCTTTTGCTCCTCTTCCTACTTCATTCTTCAGGGCTTGAATTCACATTCTAGGGAGCAGAAATACTTTACCAGGGTCTGGAATTTGGGTGCTCTGTTTGCCAGGTTGCTCCAAGCCAAGCTGCTCTGTTCCTGCTCTGTGGTGCCTAGGAGGCGTGGAGCAGCTGGGGTGTGTGTTGTAGGGAGCACTGCTGGTCCTCGGCTGGCAGACTGCACAGGAGAGGCTCTGAGTTTGGCCAGGGCTGTCGTGAGGTTCTGCTCCCTTTGAGCTGAGAGGAGAACTCAGAACTGGGAACATCCTCTGGTGGGTCATGTGGAGAATTTGCCTTCTGCTTCTTCATTTCTTTTAATCTCCCTTGTGAAGTGTGTCAGGATGCAGGAATGGTGTGTGGCCTCCAGGCATCCACCTGTTCCTGCTGTTGACTGTGCCTGACCTTGCAGACTTCTCTTCTTGGCTTCACAGTTTGCTTTGGGAGCGTTCTGACCTTCAGGTGGGGAACAAGCACCACCAGGTGAACTCCAAGAGGGAGGGGCCTGTCTGAGCATCCTTGTTACTGAAGAGAGTGGGATAGAGGCAGAGCTCTTCAGGAGGTGGTTTCTGTGTGGGTGCAGCAGCCAGAAGGTCAGGAAGGATTTGTCTCCTGTGTCTCTCAGTAGGCAGTGGTTGTGTTTGATTTGCAGATGTACTTGGTGTCTTGCACCTGGGTCGAATTGAGATGGGGATGAACTTCCCTTTCTGTCCAAGCTCTCTGGCTGTGCTAAGGAAACTGCTTTAGTGGGTTTGAACTGGTGCAATCTGCAAAACTTTCTGTGAAAGCCAACTGTAGGTTCAGGTTTTGTCTGACTCAGTTGTTAGTTCATTGCTGGTTAAGCCAGTTTAACTTTGAGCTGAACTGGTTTAAGCATCCACACAAACCACCTGCACTGGTTTATCTGTGCTTGCTGGGCAGAGATGATGTCCAGCAGCAGCTCAGGGAGTCATGACCCTTATGTGAATTTTGCAAATGAATTTGCAGCAGATGCTCTCAAAACTTGGGAATGACTGAAAATAGAGGGGAGACACTTCTGGAAATGACTCGAGCTCTAAATGGTGGTGCTGGAGTGTTCAGTGAGATGGTTCAAGTGGGTTGGATGGTTTTTCTCCAACTGTCTGCAATAACCCAGAAGGTTTGGCATTAATTACCAAAAATGTTTGTGTTGGTGGCTGAGTCTGCTCAGAGGGCCCAGTTCCACTCTGACCATGGAGAGCACAGGACAGGAGACTGGGAACCTCCACAGTGCCCTGGGCAATTCTAGGCAGCACATGTTACTGATGAATCAAAAGACATTAAAAGAGCAGCCAGGAAGGTGCTCCAAGGCTGGGCAGGCTGCTTTGTGCTGAAGAAAGGCTTGGATCTCTGCTGGCACTCTCAGCTGAGGGAGAGGCAGGAGCTCCTGAGAGCATTCACACCGGAAAGGACAAGCTGTTCCCTATGGAGTAATTAGGAGTAATAGGAGAAAAATTAAAAAGATACTAAAGACAGATTTTGGGAAACCTCTTCAGGGAGGAGAACTCTCTTCTTCTGGGAGGAGTCTGTGAGGGGAATGTGTTTTGAGCTCTGTCACTGAAGACAAAGCTGCAGAGTGGAGTTCTCTCCATGAGACACGAGACTGGATCTTGCAAAGAGAAAAGGAACTGGGTATAGGGGTGGGAAGTTCCAGGTTCCTGCCCAGACCCCTCCAGGAGAGTTCACAGATCCTTTTCCTCCCCATCCTCCCACTCATCACCAGCACCAAGCCCTTGCCAGCTCTCAGTCCATCCATCAGCCAGGTTCCATCAGGGAGGAGGCAGCAGAGGGGAAGCCACCAGTCACAGAGTAAATGTCATGTCAGATCAACATGGGAAGAGTGTTCAATGTCCTGCTGCTTCTGCTGAGCTCTTTCTATGCTACACCTTGCTGCTTCTGCTGAGCTTTTTCTGTGCTACACCATGACCTCGGATCCATGGATCCCTCGGGAATGCCCAGAGCCATGGGCTGAGCCTCGTGCCTGTGTCAGACCTGACACTGTCGCTCTGTAGCAATAAGAACTATGTGTTCCCGTGGGTGGGATCTGTCCCCTCATGGCTCTGTCACCTCCCTAGGGCTTCTGGAAGTGTCCCTGAGCAAACCCTGAGTTCCATGTGGGACAGCCTGGGAACAGTCTGCTTGCGCTAGGCCAGAAATGGTGAACCAATGAGAGTGGGTTGCCCTGAAATTTAGTTTTTTCTATTGAATGTTTGTGGGATTTCTGTTTCATTTCAGGTTTAGTTTGGCTGCTTAGTTGAGGTTTCTTCCCTGTTGAGTCCTTTGTAACACAACGGGAGAGTTTTGCTCACATAGACAATGGTGTATCATTGGACCCTGAGGGGTTCCTCATCCGTAGGCAGCTGAGTTGGAATTTTTGACACCTGAAACAAGGAAAGATGACTGGCAGGAAATTCTGTAGCACCCCTGGGACCCGGATGAGCAGCTCAGCCTTAATGATGGGAATATTGCAGGGTGGAGTTGATGAGCGCAGACACGTCTAACCCTTGCTCTTCACAGCCAAAGTTCCTTAAAAAGACACTTCCAGCCTCACTGGCCTTGAGTCCTTGTTCTCCTCCTGGGAGTTCTCATGGCAGTCTGCAGTGTCTGTGGATAGGCTGAGATTGTTTTTTCAGGTGGGCTAGGGGGTGGGAGAAGGGATGACTTTCCCTCTTGCTGTGTAGAAGGACCTTCCCCCTGAAGGAAGGTGACATGTTCAGTTTTAGGAGCTGTGTTCCATGGTCCCCTGTGCTGATTTGGCACTAAAGACACCCTATGGAAGTGTTTTTTTCTGAGAGGAGCAGCTAGTCTTCCTCTATGTCTGACAATTAGCCTTTTTCCACTTCTCCAGCTATCCCCACAGAGCATTAGCTACCATCCATGAATCAGTGTAGAGGCAGAGCTTTGGCCACTTCTCTCTTTCAGCCTTGTCCAGGGCTAGTACTGGTACTTTAATACTGCTTTTTTTGAATTCTTGGAAGGCAAGCTGGTAGTGGATGACCTGCACAGTGGTGACAGGTGACAGCCCATGCTGTCAGTGGGGGGAACACTCTGCCCAGGCCGTGAGGACTGTGGTCCACACTGGAGCCAGACCGTGTCATGGTGACAACCAAACATCAGGAGATGTTGTTTGCAGCCAGTCTGAAAAGAGAAGCTGTTTCTTGCTCGTACGTTCCATTTCCCAGACTCCTCCTGGGAGCTGAATTCTTGTTCCATCAAGCAAAGGATTTAATGTTCTCCTGTCCCTCCTGGCCCTCCCTGCCCTCAGTAACTCGTGTGCATTTCCTTCCTTTCTGTAGATGCAGATGTTCTAGGCAATACCACAGAGCACCCGCACTGCGAGTGCGACCATGTCATCTTAAAAAATACAAAAAAAAAATACAAAAAATATACAAAAAATATCTTTTTTAGGCCAGAGTTTTCTACAGGTATTAATGAATATTTTTCTTAATCCTTATAAGTTTTATGTGTTTAATATTTCTTAATACCGGTAGCATTAATTTATACTTTTGTAGCAACACAATATTTTTATAAACCGCCACCGCTGGCTTTGTCTTCATAACGGGAAACGTGCGGGCAGCTGGCCCCGCGCTGTACCATGTACTGTATTTAAAAGGTTATCTAATGTCACACTTGCTGTGTTAATAAACAAAACAAAACCTGTTTGAAGTCTCATGTATTGTTGGTGTGGATCAAATGACTCACTAGAGAGCAATATTGCACGGGGTTGAGTTGCTGATTTTCATTGTGATACACGAATGCTTGAGGCCAACTCAAGTTCTGAGGTCTTTTTTTTTCTTTTTAGGATTTTTTTTGTTGTTTTTGTTTTGTTTCGGGTTTTTTTTTTCAGCTGAATAAATTCAGTGCTGTTTGAAACTTAGACTGACGTCAAATGAAAAGGATTATTAAAGAAAAAAAAAAATATCAAGGTGTTTAAATGTTGCTGTTTTTACAAGTCTGTTGCTGTCTGAATGGAAATATTCCACAAGAGAGGAGGAATAGTTCCACTTAGCTTCCAATGGGGCCGAGCACTCCAGGCCAGAGCTCGGTTATTTGGAAATACTTTAGAGACATGTTTCTGCAACATTCTTTTCAGAATTGATGCCAAGGCAGAAGACAAACTGTAACTGTAAGAAAGCATCCGTTGCTTGAGGATTTTCATGTCAGTGTTGTATTTATGGTTTTACAATAAAACAACCGTTAGGGAAAAAAAAAGTGTCTGGGGTTTTCTGTATTTTCTGTATTTTAAGCTTGGTTTGGGACACCCCCAGTGCTGATGTGCTGTTGTGAGGGAGGAAAACATCATGGAAGTGACCTGGACCCCAGCAGTGGTGTCTGATGGATCCCACAGAATCATGGAATGCTTTGGGTGGGAAGGGACATCCAGTGCCACCCCTGCCGTGGCAGGGACACCTCCCACTGTCCCAGGCTGCTCCAGCCCCAATGTCCAGCCTGGCCCTGGGCACTGCCAGGGATCCAGGGGCAGCCACAGCTGCTCTGGGCACCCTGTGCCAGCCCTGCCCACCCTGCAGGGAACAATTCCTGCCCAATATCCCATCCAGCCCTGCCCTCTGGCAGTTCACAGCTGTATGAACTCCACATCCCATATCCCTGCAGCACTCAGAGCGCCCCAGAGCATTCCCCAGAGCATCCTGTGTCCCACACTCAGTTACCAGGGCCATGAACTGCTCCTGTCTCTGGAGATGATTTTGTGCAGCAAAAAGGCCCTGAGCCCCTCGATTTGGGGCTGTCCCTTGGGGTTGGGGTTTGTCCCACCAGGAGGGTCAGCCCAGCTCAGTGTTTGTGCTGGGCAGCCTCAATGCCTGGTTCTGCTCAGGGATTCCACCTGCACCAGCTGGATTCACACAGGGGCACTGGGGCTTTGGGAGCTGAGTGGGCACTGGGCCCCTCCAGGACAAACCTTTGGCAGCTGCTCCTGGTGAGTCCAGAGGGGCACTGAGTTCTGGGCTCAGGCCTGACTGCGCCAGGCTGGGGTTGCAGGGATGTGCTGGGGGAGCACTGGCAGCTGGGACTGGGACTTGCTGATGCTCTCTGGAGCTGCGCCTCCAAACAAACCAGAGACCACCAGGAATTGTGCCATGGGAAACAAGTGCAGAGAGCAGGGTTCTAAGGATGAGGCCAGGCCTTATGCTGGAAAATTCCCTTGTCCATCACCTTCCATGTATCCTTTTCTTTGACCTGCTTTGATGCCCTTTGGGTTTTCTGACTTTACACCCACCCCTCACTCACCAAAAAAAAACAAGCAAAAAAACTTTGCGAGGGAATTAGAGAACTTGTAATGAATTTGTGACTTGGGAAAAAGTAAAAGCCAAAGACATGGAATGATGATGGGTCTGGCCATTGGAGAAACTCCTGGCTAGTGGCTAAGTGTGATGATAAACCAAAATAATAAACACAGCTATCAGTATCTAGTGGTGAGAATGGCTGAGACTTTGCAGGAGAATTATTGTAGAAGAGGTTTCAGTAAGCAGATCAGATGCCCTCATGTGCTATAAAAGATGGGATTTGGTTGAAAATCTAAATGTGTGAAGTGGATAATTTAAAGCCAGCAGGCCCAGAAGTTCAAGGGATGGGATCTCTGGCATGCCAGCGTCTCACTCGTCACTTGTGCTGGAGCCATTTAAAAGAATAAATAGGACTGTCAATGGGAATGGAAGAGGCTTAAACTAATCCTGCTGTGTTTCCCAATTCTCTGATTTCTGCCCTAATGGGAAAAACTCCTTCAGCTTTAGCAATAAAGGAGCTGGTAGCTCCAAATTCAGGCTCTCCTCAAGGTATCCAGAGCTCTCTGTCATCTCAGAGGGACTGATGTTTGTTCATCCCGAGATCATATGTGTGGGACCAGAGTGGGGAGCAGGGAGCAGCAGCCCACGAGTGTGTGTTTGTGGCTGTGGGGTGAATTTGGGAAAGCAGTGCTCCATGACCCACCCACAGCAGGCAACAGCTCAGCCCTGGAGCTGCCTCTTGCTCTTTCTCCATCACCCATCTCTGCCAGCACTGCTGTTCCCTAGGGAATGTGCTGGGATGGCAAGGCAGGCCCAGGCCCATGGCCAGGTGTCAGATACCTGGGCAAGCTCAGGGAGCAGGGCAGGGGTTCTGAGAGAATCAATCTGCACCTCAGAGCCTGGATTTGGAGAGGGTGTCCAGGGTCAGCTCTGTGGGGATGGGGCATGGGGAGTCTGGTTGTGAGCAGAGCCCAGAGCAGCCAGGACAGCAGCATCACCCAGGACAGGCAGAGGGGCCAGAGCTGAGCTGAAATGGGGCTGTGGGAGTGGGGAGTGCAGCAGGTGAGGCTGCTCAGGTGCATTAACACCTGCCAGAGCTCTCAGCTCCCAAAGAGGCTCAGCTGGGCAGTGCTCCTACTCCCTCCTGAAGTTCCTCTCTGGAGGTTCCCTGTGGCTCCTGAGGCAGGAGAGCATGGACCAGTTCCAGAATCCCTTCTCCTGGTAAGGACACTGCACAAAGTACAGTAGTTTCACGAATATAAGC
>VRYO01002223.1:5431103-5448335 GCA_009812075.1 Sialia sialis
ACCCGGAAGTGCGGCTTATATTCAGGTGCGGTTTGTAATCGTGAAACTACTGTAGTAAAGAAGAACAAACAGTGAACGAGATCAGTTTTTAAAGACATTTAATAGTGAAGTATTGACAGTATGGACCGGGGTGAAATGGTTAGCACTGGAAAACAGGAAATAAAATTACTAAACCATCAATTCCCCAAATTCTCACAGCTCCTCTGCACACTGCCAGCACTGCATCTCCTATGCTTTTGTGTCTTCTAATAACTCCATTCCTCCCTCTCCCCCTCTCCTCTGCTGGGATGCAGTCAGGCAGGTGGAACCTTTGGATTTGGATTAAGAGCCTTTTTTGTCCAGGAATTTTGCAACCAGAAGCACCAAGCACATACAAATTTCTGTAGGACATCCAGGATCACCCATTTCCAAACCTGCTGCTGCCTCCCATTGCTCTCCTGGAGGAGCCCCTGCCCGTGGCTGTCCTTGCTCCCCCCAGGGCCACAGCCAAGGTCCCTCCTGTCTCATGCCACAAAACAGGTCCCAGATTCATTTCCAATGAGGTGATGAAGGCAGCAGCTGCTCACTCTCCATGGCACATTTGTCAGCCTGTGATGGTGATTATGGAGATTAACAGCACATTTCCACTTGGGTGATCGATGAGCTGAGATGCCTCCTGACGCTGACTGCTGCAGTTCTCAGGGAATCTTTTTTTAAATTACACAGGTTGTAAGTCACAGCAAATTAACAGATTCTTTATAAGTACCCAGAACATCTGTTCTCCACTCGAGGAGCTGATGCTCTGTGTTGGGGGAACAAATGCTGTGTGCTCAGTGTGCACTCAGGGGGAG
Organism: Sialia sialis; assembly: GCA_009812075.1. Taxonomy (NCBI): domain Eukaryota; kingdom Metazoa; phylum Chordata; class Aves; order Passeriformes; family Turdidae; genus Sialia; species Sialia sialis. Next base: position 5,431,934 of record VRYO01002223.1, read on the forward strand.
TTCCTGGGTCAGAGCTGTGCCAGCAGCACTGGGGACACTGCCCTGGACTCGGTGAGCTTGGCTCAGGTGCCCCTGGATCAGTAAACTGGAGGGAAATGGCTCTGAACTGGACTGCAGGAGAGCACAGGCATGGATATACCCGAGCAGGGAGGAAGCTCCCAGTTTGCTCATTCAGAGCTGTTTGCCCATGGGACATCCTGTCCTGGTGGCCTGGCACTGCCCATGTGGGGAGGAACCCACCCAACCTGCAGTGGTACCAGAGCAGAGCATCCCATGCACCCCAGACCTCAAGGGCAGGAGGGAACTGATTAAAAGAGGCGACTCCAAGGCATCCTGAAGGGTCACCTCATCTGAAAGGTCACCTCACCCTGAACCATCTTTATGGGAGACACTCCTGTAGCACAGACCCATGGTGGCACTTTTCCAGCTTTCAGAGCGCTGCAGAAGGACAAGAGCTGCAAAGGGCACTGCAGAGAGTTTGTTCCAATCAGATTCATTTCAATCAGGTGTTTTGCATGAATTTTGTGTGGCTTGGCTGCTCTGCTGCCTCTTTAACCTTCAAACAACTGAATGGCTGCTGCGTCAATGGATCCTCCTCCATGTTCAATGAGCTAAAAGGAGCTGCTTTAATTTCTAGAGCCATCACTGCCTCTCCAGTTCAAGTCATTCTCTGTTGTAACATTGTAGGATCGTGAGTTGCTCATTCTTTCCAGAGAAATTAATTTTGGTGTTTGCATTTACACAGCTCCTCCGGGATTGGAAGGCTGCTGCCTTCATTACTTTTTTCCCCTCCTAATGTGGAAACGAGCAGCAAGGAGAATGACTGGTTCTTGCTCAGCCTCAGGCTGATGTGTGGAGAGTGGAAGATGGGAGAAGTGAAATTCCCCCTTCAGTCAGTGAACATCAGAAGGGGCAGGAGGAGACCATCACTGTGATCCCTGACTGACAGACCTGGGGCCTCAGGTGGGACGAATCTCACTGAATCTTAAAGATTCCTGTGCCCCCAGACAGTCAGGGAATGTCAGAATCACCCAGGCAGGAACACACCAGCACTGCCAAGCCACCACTGCACCCTGTCCCCAGGTGCCACATCCACCTGGCTTTTCAGTTCCTCAGGGGACAGGATCCACCCTGCCCTGGGCAGCTGTGCCAGGCCCTGAACACCCTCTCTGTGAAGAAATTTTCTCCAATGTCCACCCTGAGCCTCCCCTGGCCTAGCCTGAGGCTGTTCCCTCTCCTCCTGTCCCTGTTCCTGGAGGAGACCCTGACCCCCACACCAGCTGTCCCCTCCTGTCAGAGAGTTGTTCAGAGCCACAAGGGCCCCCTGAGCCTCCTTTTGTCCAGGCTGAGCCCCTTTCCAGCTCCCTCAGCCTATAAATTTTTTTTTCTTACCCATAAAGATTGAACGTTGCTTTCACTTTGGGAGAAATAGATTGTTCAGTACAAAGACTGACTTGTGCTGCCAATCAATGAATGTTTCATTGCTGTCCCATCAATCCAAATCCACTGGAGTTGAACTTCCCAGGACAATAAGTAGGAAAAACAAGCCAAAGCAAAACTCAAGGTAAATGGGTTGGTGATTTGAGCTCATTAGTGCAGCCAGATCAAGTAATGGCTCCATGTGAACTGTAGGACATTCTTCTTACATAGTCAATGCAAACCCTCTCTAAATTGTGGGGAGGTGTGAGGAGCTTTCCTGAATTCCAACCATAAGTTCCCTTTCAGCCTTAAAAGGAGAATAAAATTCCCACTGAGAAACTGTTCTGTTCATGAGTCACATTTCAGCACGGATGTGCTGTCAGCTGGCACTGCAGAGCACAGAATAATTTCTGGAGCCCAACAGCTCCTCGGGATCCACCCCTGAGGGATGCAAGGGATGGCTCACAGTTAAAAATCTACTTTTGTAACCCTGCCTGCAGAGTGCAGGAGGTATGGACTGTCAGAATTAACACAATTGCATAATTGGGTATTAACACAATGGAACAACTTTGCAGTGAGAATTCCTTTCTCCTTTCAAGGCTTGAAGGGAACTTTTGGTTGGGATTCAGGAAAGCTCCTCACATCCACCCCCTATGCAGGTAGCTACAGTCCCTGCCACAGCCTGGCAAAGACATTGGGAAAACTGCTAAAAATCTGTCCCGGAGGAGGTCCACAGTGGCTGATAGTAATGAGTCTGAAATAAAAGTTCAAATGGACATTTCAAAACTGTTTTAAAGGACTTAAAGCACATCACTCCAAATGGGAGCAACGTACTCTGAACATTGTATTATTCTTAACAAAAGAAGCTGTATAAATAGCCAAGATTTTTCCATGACAAAGCTGCAGAGATGCACAAATCTTACTGAGAAGAAAGTGTCATACAAAACCTTTTGCAAGGTGCTTAGCTGGCTTACTTTCCACAGCTAAAAACGTGGGGCTGGAGAGGTATGAAAATCAGACCCACCTGGTGACATGTTAAATACTTATTCTTTACAGTGCTTTACAGTAGAGGGAGACTCACCTCACTTGGCTCAACAACAGCCACATTTTCTGGCCCCACTCCTCTTCATCCGAGCACTCAGGGCGATTCCACCAGCAGGAGGACTGGAACAGGACTGAAACAGGGATGCTCTGAGGAGAGATTTAACCACGAGATGGCAGCCGGCAGCTGCCAGAGCCGGGCAGGGACAGCGGGGACAACGGGGGACAGCAGGGACATCGGGGGACAGCACTGCCCTGGCAGGCTGTGGGCAAGAGGTGTTCCCTGGCTGCAGAAAGGACCACACAAAACTGAGCTGGCACTGCTGGAGCAGATGCCCGGGCTGTGCTGGCCACCGAATCGGCTTTAGAAGCCATCCCTGCCTGTCACAGCCCGTGTGTCACCCTGGAGCTCTCAGAAATGTCCCCACAGAGGCTGCTGGAGCACAGAAATATCCGTGATGAGCAGCATCACCTCCGTCCAGGCAGGGGAAGAACAATTTCTCATGGTCATCTCCAAACCAATATGGTTTTGACTCACAGCTCCGCTTTTTGAACTTCTGGATCCTGTTCTGGCTGCAGGACAAAAGGCACCTTCACAAAATGTTTAAAGGTTTAGGATGCTTCCCCTGCTTAGGAAGAGACTCAGAGAAGAGCATGTAGAGAAATCTCCATGGCTTCCCCCAGGCCCGAGGGGCAGAGCAGCACCACGGGCTCCTACAGCCCAGGAATCTCTGGGAAGGGGAGCCAGGATTTCCCTTTATCCCTTTGCTCTTGAGCCCCAAGAACCACTCAGGCTGTAACTCAGCAGCAAATCCCTGCCTCGGGCAGGGCCAGAGCCAGAGCAGTGACACTCCCGAGCTACAAGGAATTTTCTGGTGAAGTGAAGGGAAGTCCCCAGCTCCCTGGATTGCTCTTCTCCATTTCTGGGTCTGATTCACAGTGCTTCCTAGAGGAATGTGAGGTTTGCCCCACTGGGATCTGTCCCTGCTCGGTTCTGGGATCCCCCTGTTCCTGCCCAGCCCCAGCACAGCACCACCTGCACTGATCTGATAAAACAGGGCCACAGCCATGGCAGTGCACAGCTCTGCTTCAGCCAGCTGTGCTCCTACCACATCTGGATCACAGCCTTACCTCAACCAATGCTCCTCCTGAGGGACTGCATCGGTGCACAGGAGCTCCTGCAGGGCTGTTCATAGGTGTGGCCACTGAGTCAAAAGTCTTCAATTCCATGCTCCAGGTGATGCACGTTTGCATTCAGAGTCCATTCCTTGTGAGCTGTGATTGTTGCAGTGCCTGCTGTCACTGGAAGCTCGGGTAGTGAGATTCTGGGGCCACCAGATTTTGGGCCCCCAGCTCAGAACTCATTTTCTTGGCAGCCACGCTGATGACGAGTGACACAGCTCTCCCTCCCAAAACCACTTTCCTTGATTGGAGTGGTCTGGGCCAAGAAAATGAGCCCCTGGAAACCTTCGCAGCCTTCAAGCCCAGGAAAGATTACTTCTGGTGTTTGGCAGAAATTAGCTGTTGTACCTCTGTGCCTGGAGATCCCTCCTGTCCCAGAATCTGGCACTGGTGTCCCTCAGCCTTTCTGGAAGGCTCTCCCACATCTGCTGGCAGCAGGCATGGGGCAGTGGAGGCACCAGGGACCACCTTCCCCTGCCCCAGGTGACCAGGATTCACTCAGAAGCATCAGCATTTTCTGTCTCTCACCCACCTCTGCACCTGAGCTGAGTTTCAGGACAAGAGGGGGAAGGCAGGGAAAGTGTTTCTGTGGCAGCAGCAGCAGTGTGGGAACACAGAGGAGTAGCCCTGGATGGGTCAGAGCCCTTGGAGCCCAGGAGGACCCAGCCACGTGTCCCAGGAGCAGCCCTGCCATGTTGAGGTGCTTTTACTACAAGAAGGTCTTGCCTCTAGAGCTTCTGTTCATAAAGAAGCCTGGAGCTCTTCTGTTTTGAAGATTCCTGCCTGTGGACAAAGCCTTGCTGGGTAGTCCAAAAAACTCAACCCAGGGCTCCTGAGTGCTGCTTTTGCCTCCAGCTTTTGCATGCTGGAGCCACCAGAGCCAGATGAGGGGCTGGACTTTGCTGTGGCTTGTGCATCAAACCTGATGCCCCTCCACTTGGGAGGACAGTATTCTGCCCTAGGGTATACTAAGGTGCGTATCAGAGCACTAACAACCACAGATTTTTCTCATTTTGTTTTTTATTTATAATTTTCCCATTTAATTAATTTATTTTATGGAAAACAAATAGCAATGGTAGCAAGAGTAGCACAGGGACCTTAAAGAGTCCCAGGACCACCAGACAGTTCTGGGCACTTGCTGGGAGCACAGAGTCTGTGAACCCCTGCAGAAATAACCTTGCAAACCTCTCAGTGTCTGTCAGGCCCACAGCACGTGGCACAGACCCACAGGAAAGTGTTGGCTGTTAATTGGTGCTTGGAAAGAGATCTGAGCCTTCCTCCGCTTGCTCTGTGGCTGCATTTGCTCACTGTTCCACCAGACAAATGCATGTGAGGAATAATTAGCATTTATATTTTTGTAGGCATGATTTAAGGGGATAAAAAAAAAAAGCAAGGCCCATAGAGAACAATAATAATTTCTATTAGATGAGCTGATACAGCTGGGAAAAAAGTGGATGAGCTTTCAGGTATAATAGTCCTCCTTCAAGAATACTTAGGAATGTAATTGGGAACAGCAGAAAAACACAGAATCATAAAATAGTTGGTGTTGGGAAGGAGTTTCAAAGCCCATCTATTCCAACCCTCCTGCCACGAGCAGGATCAGGTTGCTCAGAGCCGTGTCCCATCTGACCTGCACACCTGGTCCATGCAAGCTGGGGGTGATGGTGACCCCCTCACCCTGCAGGGAGCAGAGAGGGGACACAAAGGGCAGGGGGAATCAGAGTCCAGGAGCGGAACAAACAGAGCAGAACCTGAAGTGCTGACATTGAGGAGGTGACTTTAGCCACCCATTGCTGGTAACTAAACCATCTCTTGGCCAGGCTGTCTCAGTCTAACACTTTCCTTTTGAGCTCATATCTGACCCCTTTTCCAAGTTTGAAGGAATTTATGAGTGGGCAGAGCTCAGTCAGGCAGGAAGGAAGATACAAGGAGTAATGGGAGACAAGGGGAGCCCTGAGATGTTGCTGCATAAACCCAGCAGCAGCAGCAGCTTCCATAGCATGGAGTCCAAGAATTGGTTGCCAGAGTCTTTATGAGCACTCATCCCCTCTTTGTTCTGCCCTTTTTCCTGAGGTGTCTTCAACATCTTTCTCCTAGGATGCTTAAAATACCTTGCACACCTCTTGTACATTTACAGGTGGAAGCAGGAGGGCCAGGGCACCCTCAGCCTCTCTGGTGGGACCCACAGGGGTGCATCCCCTGGTGAAGCACCCACCAGCACCAGAGAAGCACCAAAGGTTATTCAGGGCTTGACTGGTGAGGTCTATGGGCACCTCTGCTTCCCCAGGGCTTGGTTTGTGCAGGGAACAGGACTATCCTTTAAACTAGGACATATGGTTAGCTTTTAGCTTAAAGTAAAATAGTAAAGAAGGTTAGAAAATCAGTATAGCATAAGAGGAACTTGACATTGTCTTTTAATGGTAAAGGTGGAAGAGATGTTTAGAGTACAGACAATGTGAATTTCAACACAGCTGAAATAAGTGACTTTGTGATAGAACTTTTTGAGGAACCACCTCATCTTGCAGGGTTTTTTTCCATTTCAGGAGAGGAAATCTCAGAAAACTAATATTTTAATCTGATTACTGTAATTTCACACTGACAAGCCGCACCTATTTCACTGAAGAATCGAGCCGATGCCGGAAATGTGGCTAATCACCCGGTGTGGCTTATTTATGGACAAATTCAGGCGAAATGCCAACCCGGAAGTGCGAGCTGGCAGGGCGAGGAGCTGCCATGGCCAGCCAGGGATGGAGCTGCATGGAGCTGCGGCCGACCGGGCGGCAAGCCAGGGCCACTGGCAAGCGGTGGGGAGCTGCGGCAGCCAGCGCTGGGGGCAGGAGTGCCGGGGCCCACAGCACGGGGAGGGCACCTGGGGCTGCCTTTAAAGGATTTGCAGGTCTGTGAAAACTGTTTGCAAATTGAGCACCTGACAGCAAACTCCGCGATGTCGCGATTCTGTTACTAACTCATAACTTTGTTGCACATGGATCCTCACTTAAAAAAAAAAAAAGTGCAGCTTATCACCCGGAGTGGCTTGTTTATGGACAAATTCCGTGGTCTTCCCAGCTACCTGGAAGTGCAGCTTATAACCAGGTGCGGCTTATGGGTGAGAAATTACTGTACTCTCAGAAAGCAGATGATTCAAATAATGACAAAGCCTAAGCAATGGAAACAGAAAGTGGCAGGGGGGAATATTAAAGAAAGTGTGGTGTGTGAAGGCTGCCCAGAAGCCCTGGGTGTCCAAGACCCGGGTGGACATCACATGGCCAGGACAGGGTGGTGAGGGTTCCTGAAGGTGGTGGTGACAGGAGCACCAGGACCTTGTTGGGCAAGACAAGACCTCCCCAGACATGCAGGTCTGTGGTTCTGCTCAGTGTCTCTGCTCTCTGGGGTGGCCCAAGGATGGGCAACGTTGGAGTGAAGCTCATCCTATGCAAGTAGGGAAAATCAAGTGCAATGCAGAGATTTCCTTCTCATTCCAAACTTCCCAGGAGGGCTGGGCAATGACCTGCAAGGAACTGTCCCAAGGCAGCTGGGAAACAGCAAAGGAGGAAGCTGGGACATAAATGTTGCTGTCAATTATGTAAACTGAGAATAATGAGATGCCTGTGAGGTAACTGTGGCTCCTGCGGGTGATTCTCTCTGTGTCTATTTCTGAGAATCTTTAGAGCAGCACACAGCAACCTCAGTGACACAAAAGCATGTCTGGAGTTGGGAATAGTGCCTTTAGTCACACATACCTTTCACCAGGTACAAACCCCTAGTTACAAAATGCTTCTGAGTGAGCAGAACTGAACACCTGAGGCTGAAAATGCTCTCCCCTCTAGATCTAACACACACAGGAGCAGTGGTCACAGCAGAGATGAAAACATTTTGAATTTATAGAAAAACAAATAAAGGAGAAATGTGTTTCTCTGATATTAGAAATCCTTGAAATATCTGGGGTTTTCCTGCACATCTCTGCATTAGATAAAGGCTGGGACTTGAGGTGGGGACTGAAATGGGAAGTGAAGAGCAATGCCCAGGATGGCAGGAGGAGAATGAAGCCTTGAAAGACTGGGTTGTTAGACACAAAGACCACAATATGAAAAAGACATTAAGCTAGAGAGAGACCATCCAAAGGAGGGTCTTGAGGATCAGGAAGGAGCAGAAGTCTGATGAGGGAGGAGGGCTGGGTCCCTTGGTTTGTTCAGCCAGGAGAAGGGGACGCTGAGGTCAGATCTCATTGGGGTCTTCATCATCCTCACAAGGGGCAGCTCTGATCATCTGCTCTGTGACAGGGACAGAACCCAGGGAAGGGCTGGAGCTGGGCCAGGGCAGGCTCAGGTGGAGATCAGGGAAAGGTTCTTCCCCCAGAGGGTGCTGGGCACTGCCCAGGCTCCCCAGGGAATGGGCACGGCCCCGAGGCTGCCAGAGCTCCAGGAGCTGCCAGGGATGGACAGGGGGGATTGTTGGGGGGTCTGGGCAGGGACAGGGACTGGGCTGGATGATCTTGGGTCCCTTCCAGGTCAGAGGATTCTGTGATTCCTTGCCATTTCACACCAAGCAGCCCCACCTGTGTATTTGCCTTTCTAGGAAGCCCCCTGTGAGACTGTGCTTTCCAGAAGTGCTGATTTGTAAGTACATTGCAGGAACCTTCAGGGAAGGAGATGAGATAAAAGCAGTGTTTTCTCCAAAACCGGTGCTATCTCATCATGTTTTCACTTGGGGCTTTTTTTAGGCTGGTTTCATAATAGAAGTTGTGTAATCAATCTTTCTCTCTGTCCTCAGCAACAAGATTTTGATCTCCTATCAAACATCAGTCACATGTGACAGGAGGGCATGGCTCTCAAGGACAGGTTTACTATCACATTCCCGTGTTTTGGGTGTTTTTGAGCCATCACCCACCGATGATCTGTTCTGGTGATGCTGGAGCTGAGCCAGGTTCCCCACTCCAGCCTCCTGGGGTGAGGGAATCCAGTGCAGAACCCAGTGTGGTGCCACTCAGCTCCTACCCCTAAGTGCCACATTGTCACCACTGGGCCAGCCTGGGCTTTGTCTCTCTCGCTCAGCTCCTCCCAAGGCCATGCACATCTCATTTATCATGTTGGTGTCTTTGAAAGCCTCATCTGGCAGACTGGAAAGCCACTCTCAGTTTTCTGTCCTCCCAAGGTCAGCAGTATTCACGGGGGAGCTGCACAGACCAGAGAGCCTCTAGTGCTCCTGAAGCTTTGCAAAGACATGAACATCTCCCAGCAGCATGAGGATGAGCTGCTGAGCACTCAGATGCCCCAGGCACTGTCCTCGCAAGGGGAAAGATCCATGTCTGGCTGGGGTACCAGGGATGCTCTGGGCACTGTGGTGGCTCTTTGAGGGGACAGGAGGCTGGGGCACACACTCACAGGAGATGGCTGCTGCCTCCTCACAAAGGTGTGTTTCAGAGATGGGAACTCCTGCATGTTTCTGCACCCATCACTGTGAAAACAGTGTCCCGGTTTGTCTCTGGAAGGGTTGCAACTTCCAGAACACCTCATTTTCATTGACCTCTTTTTCCTGTTCCAGATTCATTGCTGCTCCAAGAGGTTGGAAACACCCAGAGATCTCACTGTCCTCTTGACAGGGCACAGCTGTGGCACCTCTGCCCAACAGTGGTGCCACCTGGGCTCTGCTGGGACAGGCAGACACCTGGAAAAGCTCCTGTGGTCCCTTTCCTGGGGAGTTTGGTCCCTCCTACCCCTCCAAACAGTGGGATGGTTTCTGCTTGAGCCAGTGCTGCACAGCCACCAACCAGCACTCCTTGTGGTGGACCGGGTGGAGATTGCTGCTGTGTCCCAGGGCTCCCAGGGAGTCCCTGGAGAGTGAGGGTGACATTCCTGGTGTCAGCCCTGCTGTGGGAAGACAGGCATTCCCATCCCACTGGGGAGCTTTCCCAGGCTGAGCATGGTGGGGACACCAAGGGCTGCAGGGGGCTGATGTTCCCCCACGTGCTCCATCTCCATGACTCCATCACATCACCTGGCCCAGGCTCCAGCCTCCCCTGAGGGGAAGAAGTGCAGGAAATCCCCAAGCAGTGACCAGTCTGTCTGAGGTTCTTTCCAGCCCCTGCTATGTGGCAGTCCCAGGGGACTTGGAGTCCCTGAGGACAAGCTATCCAATCTCCTGGGACACGATGTGCAGGAAGCAGAAGCCCAGCTTCTGGCTGGTTTTCCAGCAGAAAATTGGAATGTTATCAAAATGCAATTTTCCCTACAATGCATTTCAAACACATAAATCCTGGTTTTCCCTTGGAAAATGTTCGCAGTTGAACTTCCCACCCCTCCTACTGCACATATGACTGTGTTTCTGCACATTCAGTTCCCTCTGATTGCACAGGAGGTGGTTTGGGGTTTCTCACCAGCTTTACCTCCGGCCGTTGATGTTACATGTCCCATCCTCTTACTGCTGACCCCATCCCTCCCTGCCTGCACAGGAACCCCCTGGTGTCCAGGATCCAGACTAACTGCTCACATCTTGTTTGAACTCCACCTTCCCTGTGCCTGCCCAGCTCCCTGGATGAAGGTAGAGCTCTGCTGGGTGCTGAGAATTCTGCACATGGCTGATGCAGATATGCAGTAGCCTAACAGTGTAGGGGGAGAGACACCTTCATTCTCATCACCTGCTGTAGAATGATGCTGCAGGTCCTTTCTGTGACAGCAAGGATTCCAGATGTGCCAAACACTCTGCTCAGGAAGGTGGCAAAGGCCTTGGGGGCCTGGAGCTCCTTCCCGTGGGGAGAGCTGGGTAAAGGCATCATAGATGCCCATGGATTCCTAAAGCATGGAGCTGTGCTGCCTGGGGACCCCAGCAGCCACTTCTGAATTGCAGAGTAGGCTGGGCTCAGTCCCTCTCAGCTGGAAAAGCATTCAGGACGAGCACAGGGACTTAGGGACTGCAGTCCATCCTGGATGTTGTCTGGAAAGAACTGGAGACAGGGCTTGAACACACAAAAGCGACCAAGGGACTGCTCAGACATTCCCACCTTGGTTCCCACCCCACTGCTCCCTGCAGCTTCCCCACCACAGGAACAGAGCCCTTGGGCACCTTCCTCTGCAGACTGCAGCCGCTGCCTGTTTGTCTGGGTGGCTGATCCCTGACAAGGACGTCCCAGCTGCTGACACAAACCACAGTCCCCAGAGCCCTGGCAGCGAGGACATTGTGCCAGCCTCCAGGAGGGTTGTGAGGAGCTGCTGGGACCCTGCACCCCCTCCCCTGTCCCATCCCTGCCCAGGCCTCAGGCTGGGATTTGGTGCTGTTATCTGTCCCTGTCCTGGAAGGCAGCATGCTCTGACTGCATCCACTCTCACCTCTGCTGGAGCAGCTCATGGAGAATTTTTTGTCCAAATATTCTGAGGGAATTTCTCTATTTTTTCAGCCTCTTTGTAAAGAATGTAACCCCCAGATCTGCAGGCAGCCTTCCTGTGCAGGGTTCCCCTGTGCTTCCTACAGAGGCTCAAAATCATCGCCAGGTGCTGCTCTGACTCCTCAGGGTGAAACCAAGGATGACAATGCCATCTTTTTGTTTGGAAATTCATGATCTCTGACTCCCAGGTCAGTGTTAGAGACCACATTTGCAGTGTCTCCATTGGATCTGCAGCCCTGTCCAAAGAACAGAACCAACAATACTTGCTTCTGCTTCCATGACTCTACGCTTGCTGTTCTAAAATACATTCCAATTCTGTGCTTATCAAAGAATCCAAGTGATTTGGCATCATTATTTGCTGTCTCATAGATTTTATCACCAGTGATTGCTTCCAGAGCAAAGGCAGGAATACTGAAGTGGCAACCACATTGCAAATCCTTTCATCCCTGTAGAAACACCCACGTCCCATGGCAGCTCTTCAGCACCAGGCCTTGGATCCTTGCCATGGGCACTCAGCGTGTGCTTTGCTCCATTTTACACCTCAGATTAACCTTGCAGCTGCACACAGGAAGCATTTCCACAGCCTGTGTTGCAGTTACTGCTCTCAATTCTATTTCAGCTTTCTCAAAAGAATTGTTTGGTAGCTCCACAAGGAGTGGAATATTCCTAATTCTTTTGTCTTCTATGAAATTCCTTATTGCCTTTTCTTCCGCTGGGACTGATGCCTTACCCCATGGCAGGTGAAGTTTCCAGCTGGGTTCAGTGCTGTTCCTCTGAGGTCTCCAGGTTTTACACTCTGGCTGTGGGAGGAATCAGCACTCACTGGTGAGGGGACACCTCACAACACCCCTGCCATGCTCGTGTCCACACGAGGGGCAGGATCACACTGCACTAATTGCTAACAGGCAGCCGAGGTTAGTCCTTGTCCTCAATCGTGGCCAAGGAGGTTGTCACCATGTGCCAGGAAGCAGTGACAGGGGGAGCACAGAGCATCCCTGGCTGCCAGGATCAGCTGGGGCTGTGCTCCCCAAGCCTTGGGAAAACCCTGCACACTCCCTCTGCCTTCAGAGGATCAAAGAGCCTGAGGACACAGCAAGAGGGAGACTCGTGTGGTGACAACATCTGTGCTGGCTGAGCCTGGCTGCGGGGAATTGTCATCCTGGTGCCAGCACAACATGGATGGGAGGGACATGACCTGAGAGGGAAGCGGGCATTCTTCAGATCTCCACAACTCTACCATAAACAAGAATCTCTGGAGACAAAAGAAATGAATGGAGGAACAGAGGGAAGAGCCTCCTAAGCATGGCCATCACAGACTCCTGGGCAACAGGGGAGACTCAACAGCTGCACTTGTCCCTGCAGGGAACTCCAGAGAATGAGAGAGAAAGAGCTCTTGCACTCCAAAGAACGTGCCAAAGCCTGCCTTTTTCCTTTGTCTTCTCTGCCAAGCCACCTGCTGTGGCCAGGTCTTGACTTTGTTATTCTACTGCCATCACACCTACCCACTGTACAGCCCACTCCACAACAGTTTCTTCCCACACAACCTACTGCAGGTGCACCTGGTAGGCAGAGGAAGGAATGAAGTCAGCTCTGTGCAGACTGAGGCTAGAGGATGCAACTCTCTTCGGCTTTCACCTTTTGTCCCTTCAAGCCAAACCCACACCACGTGAATCCAGCAAGGCCCTCAGCTTCATGCCTGGAGGAGCGGGAATGACCTGGTGTCACTGAAAAGGGTTAAGCTTTCCTGGAAGTCTGTTCCAAGTGCACAGCAGGGTTGGTGTGGAGCTCCACGGCAAGCGCTGCAAGAGTTAAGGCGAGGTGGGGCCATTTTCCTTCTCTCACGAGGCGCATCACAACCTCCATGGGCTTCACTGCTTCCCCAAGCTGTGGTCTGCAGCCTCCTGAGAGGGTCTCACAGCTGGAACAGGCTGCACAGAGCCCTGGCACGCTGAGCCCTGCAGCATTACACAACAGCCATTTTGCTCCTGCAGCTCCTTCCGAGTGCATGTGGGCAATGTGGGACACAGGCAAAATGGTTTCCATGGCAACTCACACTTCAGAGATGCCAGTGAGAAAATTTGCGTTGGGGGAAAATATTCTGCTTCAACTCACATTGCAAGGGAAGGACAGAGGTGGGCTGCAGCAGCACCCCAGAAATCGCTGTGTAAAAATATCCCCCGTGGTTTTGGTTCTGCAGTGCTCGGTGTATTCCCTGCCCAGGCTGGCTGTGGCATTTGTCCCGTGCAGTGACAAAGCAACGCCCTCTCACTACCTGTAATCCCGTTGTTTTTTCTCCAAAAAAGGCCAAAGTGGCAACTCTGAGGAGCAATGTGCTGTTCTGGCCACCTCACCCCTCTGGCTCTGGAACGGGACAGACGCAGTCCAGGAGAGAAACTCAGCCTCTGCCATGGAACTGGACTGCACTCCAGCTGTTTGCCACTGGCTGCTGTGCCTCCATTTCCTTAAGGGAGGCTAATGGTAACCTAACAACAGGTAGATGATGAGGACCTCAAGAAATCTCAACAGAGAAATCTTAAGGTTGTATCCCAGAGTAATTTGGTGAATCTAATGGAGGGAAATGGCTGGTTGCCCTGTGAGCTAACGTCTGGAAGAGTGGTGGCTCTGTCTGGAGGGACAGACAGAAGGCAGGGAACCAGGCTGAGCATCTGCTCAACATCTCTGCCCAGGAGCTGTGCTGGTCAAGGGAGAGTTCTCCAGCACTGGAGTGCCCATAGACCACAACAGAGTCCATGTCACACACAACTGTCCCCCAGGCACAGCTGCAGAAGTGTGCTATTCAGAGCTGCTGCATAACCGGGAATATTGGTGCAGAGAACAAACCCACAGACCCTGTTACCCACAGCCCCTGGTTTACTGAATGCCTGGTGTGTCTGCGCCCTCCGAGGCACCGGGAATGCCCGGATCCCGAAAGGGGACTGCAGGTGAAAAGGGTGAGCGGGATCCCCAGAGCTCAGCCCCGGACCAGCTGTACACCCCCGCATCAGCGACACTCGCAGGAGGTGCGGGATGCACCCGCATCCCGGCCCGGAGACAGCGGGACCCGCGCCCCGCGAGCGGTGCCACGGACCCCGCAGCGACCCCGCAGCCCCCCGCGGGAGGGGAGCTCTGCCGCAGCGCCCGGGCGGGCGGGGGTCCCGGGGGCGGCCGCGGGGCGGGCGCTGCGGCAGCGCGGGGCGGGCGGGGCGGGGCGGAGCGGCGGCAGCGGCGCGGGCGCTTCAGCACCGGGGAGAGCGCCCGGCAGCGCCCGCAGCGAGCACCGGGCACTGCCCGGGGGCCGAGCCCGATGGGGCCGCGCTGAGCCGGGCGGGCGGCCCGCGGGGCGGGCGGGCGGGGGGCGCGGGGGGCCCGGCGGGCTCCGGGCCGCCCGTGGATGAGCACCATGCGGCTGCTGCTGCTCGCCCTCCTCTTCTCGTCGTCCTTCGCCCGCGCCGGCTGCGACCCTAAGATCGTCAATATCGGCGCGGTGCTGAGCACCAAGAAGCACGAGCAGATCTTTCGCGAGGCGGTGAACCAGGCCAACAAGCGGCACGGCACCTGGAAGCTCCAGCTCAACGCCACCTCCGTCACCCACAAGCCCAACGCCATCCAGATGGCCCTGTCCGTCTGCGAGGACCTCATCTCCAGCCAGGTACCCCGGGACGGCGACCCTCCTCCCTGCCCCGTCCCCGGCGGGACCCGAGCCGCCACCCCCGCCCTGGCCCCGAGGTGCCCCCGGGCCGAGCCGCGGCGTGCGGGGTCCTGCCCGGGCCCGGGGCGCGCTGCCCGCATTGCAGCCTTTATGTAAGCGCGGCCGGCTGCGCGCTCCACGCACCCCTGGGCACACACGGGCATCCGCACACAGCCCGGGCACGCACGGGCACCCTCAGACACCCTGGGGCACACACGGGCACCCTCACAGCCCCCAGGCACATACGGGTTCACACACACCACCCGGGCACGCATGGCCACCTGCAACCCCCACCTGGGTCACACATGGGCTCACACACGCACCTCAGAGCATACACAAGTTCACACACGCACATGGGGTGCACATGGGCATCCACACACCCATGGGGCACATACGGGTTCACACCAGCACCCTGGGTCACACAGGGGCACCCACACAGCCCTGGGGGACCCACAGGAACACACACACTCCTCAGGGAACACGAAGCCCAGACAGGCACAGATTCACGCACGAAGCCTGAGCACATATAAACTAACACAGACACAGCCCTTGAACACTCATAGATTCACACACGAAGCTCAGGCATGCAGATTCACACATACCAGGGCACACACAGGCTCACTCACACACAAATACATGCTGGGCACACACAGGCATTCCATATGCACACACACTCTCCATGCGCACACACACACACATTCCATATGCACACACACATTCCATGTGCACACACACATTCCATGTGCACACACACTCTCCATGCACACACACACACATTCCATATACACACACACATTCCATGTGCACACAGACATTCCATGTGCACACACACTCTCCATGCACACACACACACATTCCACACGCGCACACACATTCCAAATGCACACACACATTCCATGTGTGCTCACACACACACATTCCATGCACACACAGACATTCCATGTGTGCCCATGCACACACACTCCATGTGCTCACGCACACACACTCTATGTGCACACACACACATTCCATATGCACCTACACATTCCATGTGTGCTCATACACACACATTCCACATGGACACACACATTCCATGTGTGCCCATGCACACACACATTCCACATGCACACACACATTCCACATGCACACACACATTCCATATGCACACACAGACATTCCCTGTGTGCCCATGCACACACACTCCATGTGCCCACACACACACTCTCTCCATGTCCACACACACACACTCCATTTGCACACACACACACTCCATGTGCACTCTTGCCCTGCTGTGCAAACACGGGCTCACACACAAAACGTGTCTGCACTCGTGCCAGTGTGCACAGCTGCTGTGACACATGGACACACACATCCGTGTGCTGGGGCCTGGCACACCCACAGCCACACGCACTCCGGGGACACAGGCACAAGCAGCTGGGGCTGCAGACACGCAGGCACAGCGTACACAGACCACAGACTCAGGGCACACACCTGCACAGACACATAGACACACACACAGACACACGTGCACAGCCACACGGACACACGGTCACGCAGACACATACAGCGTGCACACGCGCACAGACCCGGTGTGTGCTGTGTATGACTGTGCACACGAGCACACAATGATCCTCCCTCCTGTGCCCACGGGTCACTCAGTGCATCTGAGGATGCAGTCCGAACCCTCGGTGCTGGTGGGTGCAGCCTGGGGTACC
>VRYO01002223.1:5449335-5495280 GCA_009812075.1 Sialia sialis
CACTGGCCCGACGCTCCATTCACCGCTCCCGGCTGCTGGTTGCCCGTGGCCTCGCCACCTGCACTGCTGGTCCCCGCGCAGAGCCCGCGGAGCGCCGGACACAGCCTGCGGGAGCGGGGCGGTGCGGAGCCGCGCAGGGGACGCGCTCCTGCGGCTGCTGGCTCGGGTGGCTGCTCTGTCCCAACGCGCAGGGACTGTCCCGGCCGCTGTCCCCAGAGCAGGAGGTGCCTCGGTCCCCGCTTGCTGGCGCTGTGCCCGAGCAGGGGGCGGCGAGGCAGAGGAGGGGCTGGCAGCCCGCGCACCCAAAATGGCTCCTGGCAGCGGCTGCCGTGCGCCACAGCACAGCCCGAGCCCCAACAGCCCGAGCCCCGAACCTGCTCCTGCCCCAGGGCCCTGCCCCTCTGGGTGCAGGTCCTCACTCCCTGTGCCAGCACCGGGCACCTCTGCCCAGGGCATCCCGTCCTCCTGCATCCCCAGGACCTTCCCAACCTCTTCTCTAGCAATTTCTCCCTACTCCCCTGTAGGGTCTGCAGCCCCTGCCCCAGCTCCTCTGCACCCTCAATTTACTCCTTCTCAATGCCAAACACGGTCCTCTCTCTTCCCCCTAGACCCCAGGGCCCCTTCCCCACGCAGGCTTCATCCTCCTCTCCTGTCCTGGCAATTTGTCCTTCCAGCCCGGGCGCTGAGCACATCCGAGAGCTTGGGCAGATGCTTGGGGAAGGAAGAGTTATTTCCTCCATACATCAAAAGTGCTTGCACTGATTTGCCCTAGCTGGAGACCTGTCGCCAGCTGGGGACATTCCTTGAGCTGTGAAAGGGCACGGGTGTAATAAAGGATACCCAGGGCTTGTCCAGCTCCTTCCTCTCCCTTTGACACAAAGTAGGATCCTGCTGGAGACCAAAATCCCAGCTCTGCAGCAGCAGCAGAATTTTGCCGAGATCCTCCTTCCCCATTTTGTCATAGCCCAGACTCTCGGCTGCGGGCAGATCCCGGCTGCTGTCCCCACCCTGCAGGCTCTGCCATTCCCGTGTGCCCAGGGCCAGATGGCTCACTCGCTCCTGGCTCCGCGCTCCCGCCACAGTCCCTGCTGACCACTTTGCTTGTAATAGTCCTCTGAGGGGAATTACAACCGAGTATTAAATGTGTGGTTAAAGAAATCGCATTACACAGTGTGACTGGAAGGGAGATGCTTCCCTTTGATCTGTAATCCATGGAAGTTATTAGTTTAGCCAGCGGAGCACTTGGACACGGCATTCCATTAGGACATAACCCTGAGCAGAGCCATCACCTCCAGCCGTGGCACACCACCCCTGGCTCCCAGCACAGCCCTTCCTTCCCCGTTCCCAAGTCATTTCAGTGCCCTTATCACGTTAACATGGGGCTGTTTAGCATTACAAAAAGGAAAAGGGAAAAAAAATCACGCTTGGTGGCTGATGCGCTCCCGTGAAATAATGTTTGTGTCGTGTATCCTGTCCTACAGGTCTATGCAATATTAGTTAGTCACCCTCCTGCTCCCAACGATCACCTAACACCAACACCTGTATCATACACAGCTGGCTTCTACAGGATCCCTGTCATTGGTCTGACAACACGCATGTCTATATATTCTGATAAGGTAACTGATGCATGCTTCTGGTCTAGTACCTTATACATGTGCTGTAAATCAAGAGTGCCCATCAGGAGGGTTAATGATGTCTACACTTTCTCTGTGTCTGTCTGTCCACCCTCTCCAGCCCAGCCTGCAGCTCCCTCTCTCTCTCCCCTGCATTCCAGGGCACATCATTTTTTTGCAGCTACCAGTGTTGACCTACATAGTGCCAGATGATTTGTGCAGCGCTGCTCTGCCAGGCTGCCAGGCTCGCTGCTCTCCAGTCAAGGCAGGAGCTGCCTCCTCTCCTGCTCATTGCTGACAGCCAGGGGGTCCTGGGGGATCTGGGAGCCTGGGGAGGATCATTTTAGAGCCTGTACTTCGTGCAGGATCTCTCTGGGGCTTGGAGGTTTTT
This sequence comes from Sialia sialis, assembly GCA_009812075.1. Classification (NCBI taxonomy): domain Eukaryota; kingdom Metazoa; phylum Chordata; class Aves; order Passeriformes; family Turdidae; genus Sialia; species Sialia sialis. The sequence continues at coordinate 5,451,340 of VRYO01002223.1, forward strand.
TGGTTGCATTCACTTTTTTGGGTTTGTGGGATGTTGGTAGGGAAGATAACAGAATATCCTGAGGCTTCACATGACATTCAGTCAGGTCAGCACTCAAGATTCAGGTTCAGATTCCAGTGTCTCAGCTGTCCCTGCGGGAACACAGAGACTTCCAGTCCTGCCATGTGCAGGCAGTGCCTGGGCAGTGAGGTGTGCCCTGGCCCTCAGCTCACAGCCCATTTGGCAAACACCTACAGCTTTAGTAAAGGCAAAAAGGAGGAGCTGAGCAGAGCTAGGCTTTCCAAATACCATTGCAGGAATTCATCCAGGCACACGAGCTCAGTGGGTGAGATCGAGCCTGCTTCACAGCACGAATCAGCCTTCGCTCGGAAAATGTGAATATTCACAAATGTAAATGTTCAGTGCAAAAATAGTCACTCCACCTACATGCTAAATAAAGTCAAATTTCAGGAGGAGGGGCAGAGGCTCCCAGAGAGGCACCAGCAGCTTGCTTGGCTGGAGCAGCAGCAGATTTTGGCATCTCCCACCAGCAAAGCCATGGCAGGGTGGGCCAGCAAGCCAAGACCTCGGCAGTGATGGTGGTGCTGCACATCCTGGCAGGGTCCCATCAGGCATGGTTAGATGGAAAGGGATGGCATCAGAGCTGGCAGAGCGAGCAGGAAGTGTTCAGTGGGGATTTGCTTCTTGCTGCTCTGGGGAGGAGACAGATCTGACAGAAATGTCACTGAGAGGGTCCTTGTCTCAGGGCCCATGGTGTCAAGGAGAAGGGCCCTTGCACCTCATCTCTGCTCCATCTCTGCAGGGCTGTGCCCAGCAAAGCTTCTCCCCATAGCACCTGAGCCTCGAGTGCTCACCCCGAGGGGCTGGCTTCATCCTCTGCCTCTGCCAGTCCATTCCTTTTTAAAACATGTTTTCTGCACCTGGCTCACTTCAGGGCTGGAGGAGAGGCCCATGGTCACAGTGGTGACCCAGTGACTCCTGGTAGGGAGACGGTCTCTATGGAATATTTGGGGTGTTGAGCAGGTTCAGGGCTGTGGGGTACACTTGGCTGGCAGAGATTGCACACCCCAACAGCCCTCAAAGCACTCCTGTCTGGCTGGCATCATGCTCAGCCTCCTGCCCACCAAGGCTTGGAGCTCTCTGAAGAACAGGGAGTTGCAGGCAGGAGATGAGGCAAAGGCAGGGACCAGGTAGAGGAGCAAAAGATGTTTGGACAGTGGAGGGGATAGCAAAGGTGGGAATGGAATGGGGGACAGAGGGGTGTGGAGCTGTGAGATAGGACAGTGGAAGGTTCTGCACACTCCATGCAGGACAAGCTAGCTTGTGACACAGGGATATTCAGCTGTTCCCTTTTTGGTTTCCAGTGATCAGTTTGCCTTCTTTTTTGTTTTAATTCAGGAAATTGTATCTTTCAGCTTAGTTTCTATGGAAACAAGCTTGTAGGATCACTTTGTATGAACGCTCCTAATTGGTTTTGGAGGTATCAGGCAATTTTAGCTGAATTTCACAGGGGGGCTGAAGTTGGGTTAATGACGGTCCTCTCAAGGCTACCAGGGGAAGGAAAGATGTGGACCTCAGCATGGACAGGTTGGCCCAGTACCTTTTGATGCTCTCAGAGCATGTCCAGTCAAGCACAGTGGTCCATGAACTGTTGCCCCTCTTTCAGCAAAGATACTCAAGGGAAGTGAGTTTTACTGCTCACACTATCCAACCAACTATTTGTTCTAGAAATAATAGTGCAGAGCACTCTGGCTTCACTGAGACCTTCACACCACCCACCATGGTCCTGCCTGTCTGGGGAGGGGTTTCTGGAACTCCAGTCAGCCCTGAGTGAGATCAGCAGGGAGCTGTAGGAGAGAGGGAGTCTCAAGGTAAAGGCAGCAGAGTGATTCCCATCACTCTGGTGGCCCTCGCTCTGGAGACCCCTCCAGGGACATCTCATGGATTGAGCATTGCAAAAATCCCCCTCTGACTTTCCCATGCTGGGCCCCTTAGTGCTCTTGTCCTCCACGGGTCACTGGGGTGTTTATATCTTCTCTGCATCTCAGCTGAAAAAAACGAGATGACATTGACATCTTGGCACCATGAAAAATGTGAGATGACACAGAGTGTGAGAGCAGAGCCTGGGCAGAGCTCAGGAGGCAGGGAAGTCTGTGCTGTTGAACACCACCATGTGGGACCTCTCCTGTGTGTGGGGCTGGAGTGACACCCTGGGTGCCCAGAGGTGCTGAGCACCTTACCACCCCACAGCAGATTGTTGCAGCAGAGGATCAGAGAGATGAATTAATAAACTAAAAGAGACCTGCTTTGCTGCTGGAAGGTTTGGAAAATGGAGTTTAGACATGCTGCAGTTGGAGAGCTTTTTCACTTCCAGCACCTTACCCTGGTAGTTGAAGTGAGATCTCTTTCTCCAGTCACGGGATGGCTTTTCCCTCTGGCTCCTGCTCTCAGTGCAACCACTCCAGCTTGTTCTCTGAAAAGGGTTTTCTTCTCTATTACTGCTCTCACTGGCAGTCGATGCTCACTGAGAGCCCTGTTCGGGTGGGAAGTTGCAAGTGGGGAGAAAAGTGGCTCTTGTTGTCCAAGGTCAGGGTCAGAATTCCTTCACTGGCACAACAAGTGATGACTGGAGAGGCTGCTCGGTGCAGTGCAGAGATGTTTGCCCTGGGAGTGGGAAGCACAGCCTTCAGCAGGACAGGAAAACCCCCAGCAGGGCAAGACAGACCTCAGGTGGGCAAGAAAACCCCCAGCAGGGCAGGACAGACCTCAGCAGGGCAGCCTGGAATGCTCAAGAACAGACCACGGCAGTGGAGAGATGACTGTTCCCGTGCACTGCAGGAAAAGGCAGAGAGTGCAATTTAGTTTGAGCTCCCCATCTCTCTGCCCCCAAAATCCCTCCCTGCAATCCTCTGAGCTGTCTCAGCGTTGTCTCAGCTCCCTTCCACATCTACAGCTGCCATGTGTGGCAGTGGGCAGGCTCCTTCCATGGACACACTGGCCAACACTTCATTCTCATGCCCAGCGGCTGAATTTTGCCAAATTTTCAGGAGCTTTACAGAATGGGATCTCTGTCAATCTTTTCGAAATTTCCCAGGCAGCTCAGCTGGGGAGTGCATTGTTAGAAGGGGGACTGATCCCACTGCCAAAGGTAATCAGGCAAAAGCACATTGCTCACTTCAGTCTGTAGGGAAAATCACTCCCCCAGCCATGGGCTCTGAGCTGGGGTGAGCCCACAGAAGTGAAGAAGGTAACAAACCCTTCACCCATGGCCCCCATGTGACACACAGGCACTTGCCTGCTGGCTTCCAGCCATGCACTTTCCCCTGTGGATAAAATCTCCGTGCAAAGGCATCCCCAGTGCTCTGCCCCAGGCATGGCACAGCCTTGTGCAGGCTGTACATGGGATTCCAGCAGCAGGCACATTCCCTGCAGAGGATGGACTCCTGTGCTTTCTGCAGGTACAGGCTTACAGCTGTGCATGCACAGTCTGTGCTTTCACACACACACATGATCTACTCTAACAGCTCTTCTTTGTATGGACTATTTGCAGTTCTCAAGTCCTGACCCCACACAAAATCATCACAGAATCCCAGACTGGTTTGGGTTGGAAAGACCTTTAAGCTCATCCAGTGCCACCTCTGCCATGGCAGGGACACCTCCCACTGTCCCAGGCTGCTCCAAAACCCAACATCCAGCCTGGTCTGGGACACTGCCAGGGATCCAGGGGCTCTGGGCACCCTGTGCCAGCCCTGCCCACCCTCACAGGAAATATCCCAACCTCCCAACCATGTTCACTCTGGTGTTCTTTGGCTCAGCCTCCTGGGTTCCTGCTGGGCTTGGGCACCTGGATTTCAGCCCAGCCTACACTTGTTGCCTTTTAGCAGAACTAGAATGAAGTGAGGGAGCACAGGGCTGAGCACTCAGGTGTGGGAGGGCTGGAGGGAGGTTTGCACAGGCTGGGGGTGGTGTGAGCCATCCCCATGGTCCCACTCCAGCACTGTGACACTCAGAGGACAGCAAGGGCTGAGTGTCCTACAGAACATCCTACAAGGCCAACATGAATTTGTAATGAGGAGCAGTTTCTGCTGGGTGCCTGATCAGAGGGAAGGGAGTGATGACCCTCAGCAGCCCCGAGATTAAGTGCCTGGAGCAGCTTCCAGGGGCAGAGCTGGTGCAGCTGGGTGAGCCCACAGCCTGTGCTGCTTGTCTCACAGAGGTTGTGCTAAAAAACACAAGTCTTTTTGAACAGTTATTTGCCAAAAATGGGTTAATTAGAGTGCGTTAATCACTGCATCCTCATCCTCTGCAGTGCTGCCCATGTGCCTGTGCCCAGGAGAGCTCTGTGCTGGATTTCAGAGGGGTGTGACAGGGACCTGTGGGATGTCACTGCATGTGCTGGGATGGGGGTGGTTATCAAATCACACCAAGCTGGATTCTCACCTGCCTCTGCACAGCACAAACTGGACATGTGGACTCTGGGAGACTCCACCTTCATTTTTCTTCCAATCTTTGGCCCTTGCAGAGATGCTCAGGAGTCCCAGGTGCTCCAAAAGCTGCACACAGACTACGAGTGCTCAGCCTGAGATCTCAGCTCAGCACTTGACATGAATTTTTCTTCCTTATCCTATTTGAAAACCACAGTTTTCCAGGAGCTAAGATACCACCAGAGTCTATCTGTGACCCTTTTGACACCACCTCAGAAAGCAAATTTGCCTGAACTGTTAAACCAAATTTCCCCCTAACAACCTTGCAGTAATTTTTTCCTTTGAACTCAGCAATATGTATTTACAATACTGAAGAAAGCCATGATTGGTTTAAATACCATTTTTGCAAGATGGTTGGGAAACTGGAAAGTAATTTGATGTAATATATGGAAATTTCAATGATTTTTTCAATTCAAAAAGGGATTACAATTATTTTTATAGAATTTTGATGTTTTAACCTGCATTTCTCTGATTATTATTTTTTTTTTGATATTAGCTTCTGTGGGTTTTTTTCAGCTCTTTTCTCTCTTCTGATTTTTTCCCCACTTCCAGTTTCCCTTTCTCTGGATTTCCTTAAAGCAATTAAAAATGCTCAGGGGTTAAAAATTAAAAATACTTAGACCTAGATAGCGTGCCTCTGGCCCAGGCTGTGCATCTGGATCTGGAAATTCCTGGGCATCTCTGCTGACTACAACAAGAACTTGAACACTGTGTCAGTGTGGACAACATGGTTGTCTTTCCATTGTTTGTCTCCGTGGGGTTTTTCCCAATCCCATGGGTTAGTGCTGGTTTTGTGGGGTGAGCTGCTCTTCCTGTAACTGTAATGTGTGTATCAGTCATACTCTGAGTCTCAGTGGGGCTCTCCTGGTTTGTTCCCTCCTCTGGTTAAACATCCACTCTTCTCCGCAGTGCCTCACATTCAGGAAATGTTCCCAGTGCTGTGGGGGCTTTGCTGCTCCCCTATTCCTCTGTGTTGGGCTGGGACAACAGCAGGGCACAGCAGGGACTTTTCTACACATTTCATGCTCTGGTTTGATATTATCACCATGTTGAGTGTGAGGAAAAGGATTTATTTGGTGTGTCTGTCCCTCTTGTGTGTGACCATGGGGGACATGATGCCTTTTCCTTTCCAGTGTGTATTACTTTGATCCATTCAGGACATTTCTGACCCATTCTGGGTTTGGTCTCTGGATGAGCAGGTCTGGACAAGCTATTTGGTCCAACCATCTCAGCCCTAGAGAAAGAAATATGATGGTGCTTTATTTTTGTCCTCTCCAGTTCTGGCTCTTGCCTCCCTCCAGCACGTAGCTGGGCTGTCAAGTAGGGACCATGCTGAGCATGAGCACTTTCACTTCCTAATATTTGACTCTAGGGCTTTCTGGACAAGCTGCATTTGTTTGAAAGCTCTCTGTCAGCTCCAGCTTTTGGTCTGATTGCTCCCCTAAGAGCACTGTACTTAATTAGGCTGGAATTGCTATTGCACAATCAGCCAACCAGAACAATGTTTTTAACTGAATCAGAGAGATTTGCTGGGGCATGAGTCCAGAGCTGCCTCCTTCTGCCTGCTGCTGCAGAACAGGCTGACCTAGAAACAGCCAGGGACATTGTTATAAAACTGCCTTTCTGAACTTCTCCCATGCCAAATGACAAATACACAGCTGCCTGTACCTGCCTCTTGCCTTCTGAAGGGAAATCTTTTGCTTTTTGATGTCCATTTTTTGGTAATTATTTAAAAGGTCAACAGGCAAGGCTATATTTGCACTGAACACTGCTGGTCATTCGTGGCTCAACAGGCTTTTCTTCTCTGTGCATTTATGGACCATAAAGTAGAAACCTCTCTTTGCCACACTCTGGTTTAACCACAGAGAGCTACAAAGTCATATCCAGGGTTTGTTTCCCAGCCAGAAGGAAGGATGCAGGTCCCAGCGGTTAGCCCAAGGTGTGCATGGCTTTGTGATCCCAGCCCTGTCCCTGTAAAGGTGGCTGACACCCCCAGAGTCCGTGTTAAGCTCTTGTTCTTCCTTGCAGAGCATCCACCTGTCCTTTTTGCGCACGGTCCCACCTTACTCTCACCAGGCCAATGTCTGGTTTGAGATGATGAGAGTCTTCAACTGGAACCACGTCATTCTGATAGTCAGCGACGACCACGAGGGTCGTGCTGCACAAAAGAAGCTGGAGACCCTCCTGGAGGAGAAAGAGTCCAAGGTCAGTTCCTGAACATTGTCTTGTAGCTTTGTTTAAGCAACAACAACAAAACTAGAAGTCTTGGGCTGTTGTATGTATGTAGATTTCTGTATGTAAAACACCTTTTCTTTCCATTGTAACATGGCTAACATGCTTAAAGCATCAACAGTGTCTGACTAGTACCTGACAGAACTTTGTACTTTATTCATTTCACTTGCTTTGCCATGGTCAAAATCTCCTACATGTAAATCGACTACAAAATGAAGGGAAGGATAACCTGGAGCTCTGCAAATGCCTTGCCCAAGTTTCCCACCCAAGGAGAGGACCAGTTGCTCAGCTTAGGGAAGCACCTGCCCCACTGCAGCCACCCTGGGGTCAGGCAGACCCACAAGTGCCAACCCCACCCCGAAAAGCAGCTTCTGAATTGGCTCTTGGGGGCTCAGCTTAGTGCTTAGGAGGGGCAGGGCTGTAATGAGCCTCTGGTAGAGCTGTGGGCCCGTTCCCATCTCCATCGAAGCACATGCCAAACGCTGCTTTCCTGACACCCCATGCTGTCACAGGGGCGGGTGTGGGACCTTGCTCCTGCTCTCAGGGCCCGTGGGAGCAGGGAAGGAAGCAGGGGAGGGCCCCAAGGTGCAGGAGGACAAAGCACAGACCTGTGGCGTGGAGGGAAAAGATTGAACAAACGTTCAAGACAAGCAGAGAAGGAGAGCAAAGGAAGCTGGCTACAATCTGGAATGCAAGGAACCACCTCCTGTCCTACAGGGTGGAGTCCCAGCATGTCCTCTCTCCTGGAGCAGGGCGAGGTCCCCTTCAGATGGGCAGAACCTGATTTCATCCAAGTCTCCAGCAATATCAGAGCGTGCACCCATCTGGGGATATTCCCTCGTGGGTCACAGGCAGGGACCCCAACCTGTTCTTTCCAGCCCCACCTGCAGCTGCTGGACATTTGTCAGTCTCTCAGCTGTTAAGGAGATGTAGCCATAGACACTTCTTGTGGTTGGAGTTGGTGGCTGAGTTGAGAGGTGGGCCCCTGGGATTGCTCTCTGTCACTTCCCTGGAGGAACAACTGGTGCAGAGGTGCAGGCTGGCACAAGCCACACTGACCAACAGACTCCTGATTTTGGCAGTGATTTTCAAGAAGTTTCATCCTTGCTGCATCCCAGGCTGTCACAAGGCACTGATGTTCCACCAGCCACAGAGGGATCCTCCTGCCTCCAAAGGCAGCTTCCCACTGGGTGACAGCAGGACAGTGTTTTTCTTCAAAGCCTGTTCCCAGCACAATGCCCTTCAAACAGGGAGAGGCACTGGTCAGTCTCTCATCCCTCCTCTTGTATCTTTTTAATTCCACTTTCTGTTTTCCTGTAGTTCCTGTGCGTCCCATTTTGCTGTTCCCTCTCATGCCTCCACTCCTGTTTGCCCCATGGGGTGCTCTCGGGCACAGTGTGCATTTTTTCTTCAGCATGTCCACCCCATGGGAAAGCCTTTGAGAGCTTGAAAGATGGGGAGGGAGGGTCTGTCCTCAGACCTTACCCATATTTACACTGCATTTACCACTTGTCTTGGTGTCCTCTGGCAGCCCCTGGGCTGCTGCAGATGCTCCAGCCTGGGGCACTTGCTGTGTCCCAGCAGGTCACCTTGTCTTCTCTTTGGGGTGTGCCACTGCATCTTGTTTCTTTTTCCTTTGAGAAAAGGTCAGACACCGGTCTGACTGGTCTTGCAGGTGGCACATCCCTGTTGGGGCTTTCCTGTCTTTCTCCACCTCTTCTCTCCAATCTCTTTTCTGATGCCTGACGTGCTGACACTTTTCATGCCATGAAGTTGTACCCTGGGCCCCACCCCAGCCTCTCCAAGGGCAGCCTGGGCCCTGGGGAGGGAACACGCAGGATACCTCATCTTGACCTCTTCAAAGCTTAGATCACAGCCCCTGAGGACATGGAGGACCTCCTCAGGGCCAGAGACTGACCTGTCCATCCAAGCTCTTGGTTTGGGGCACGGCCCGTGTGCCATGCAGGCACCACAGTGTGGGTCTGCACCTCCAGCAGCACCCTGAGCCCAGCTCTCAGGCCGTGCTGGCCAGCCCTGGAGTGTCCCATGTGCTGGCCTTGTCCTGGGGCTGTCTGCAGCCACTCTCAGCCTGGAGCTGCCGCTCCACCCAGCACAGCTCTGCTCGTCCAGAGCCTGCTGGGGCTCTGAAGGGAATGCTGGACTCAGTGAAAACAGAGCTTTTCCAGGACAGAGGTAGCAGGTCCTTGCTGTGCTGCCTGCCTTTCTCTGGGACAGTGATATTCTTGAAAGTGGCAATTCTGTGAGTGAATGCAGGAGCACATGGTGGAAAGGGAGCTTGTGATTTGTCAGTCCCTGTGTGAAACATGGAGAAGGGCTGTGGGACCACATGGAAAAATGGGAAAAAGAGGACTACTAGTGTAGTTCTGGAAACAGGGCTAGTGGCAGGGAGAGGTGATCAGGGGCCAGCCTTGTTGTTCCCAAGACTCTGCTGACCAGCCTGAGTTGAGGTGCCAGCAAATCCCAGGAATTTCTGGTTGGAGGCTGCAGCATAGATGTCCAAGTTTTTGGCTACATTGACAGTGCCTGGGGTGAAGTGACTAGTGTTGCCTGGCTGGAGAACATTCCTGCTGCCCTGCTGCATCTCTGGTCACCTTGTAGCAGTCATTACTCCAAGGCTCACTGCAGGCCCATCAGAGGCCACTAAGAAGCCACTGCAGAAATCCTCACTGTGGGAGTCATCAGAAATGAAGGCAGACCTGGGCTCTAAGCAGATTTTGCGCAATGAAAAACCTGCTGGGCTGCATCCAAGGGGAAGAAAGGCAAGTCGCACAGCTGCATGGAAAGGAGACCTGGCAAGATGTCCTGCTAAAGACTGGCCTGGATGCTCAGGAAAAGGCAAGCTAATTAGTTTGGAAAGCAGGATGAAGAGAAATCTGTTGGTCTGAGGAACAAGCTGGGAACATGGAGCCCTGTGCACCAGGATTGGGTTCCTGGCAGGGATCCATTGCCATCAGGCTCTGGAAAAACGGAGATGAGACTAGAGCTGTGTCCCACACCCAATGCACACAGATTAGGGATGCTCAGCTGGGGTGGGGTCAAGGAGAAGATGTCAGACTACGTCCCACCAAAACCTGCCAAGCCCTCTCCTGAAGGCACCATCAGGTTGCTGTTATTGGCCTGGCCATGGGGGCTGCTCCCAGAAAGGTCCTGCAGTCCTCTGTGCAGCTGCTGCAGGGTCAGGGTTCTGAGCAAGGGCTGTGTGCCCTCAGCACAAGAGGAAACCTCCAGCAGTGGTGCCCAGCCCCAGGCTCCTCTGGGGCCCAGCAACACCAGCAGCTGAAGCAGCAGAGCAGGGGAGGAGCAGGATCTCTGCTCCAGTCTGATCCCTCCAAAGCCAGAGCAGGGGAGGAGCAGGATCTTTGCTCCAGCCAAATGTCTCCAGGGTCAGTGCATGCCCCAAGCCCCGCTGGCATGCTCCAGTCAGAAGCATGGAGATCACCAAGCAGTGAGCCCCACTAGCCACGCTTAGGGCCAGGTTATAGGCACTCTGGTCTTGGGAAGCTGCACCTCCCAGGACCACTCGTGTGCTGCAGAGCCATGAGGTGCCCTGGGCCTTCCCCAGGGACCAGGTAAAAGCTGCAATGTCATCCCATGTTCACCATTGCTTCATATCGCCATGCTTTGAGCCAACACGGGATGTAGAAAACTTTATCTTTCTCTTTTGGATGTCAACAGAGCTCAAAAAGCTGCTCCCTCCTCTCAGGGGGTGAGAGGTTCAGCTGAGACACCTCACTTTGTGTGGACTCTCTAAGGGTGGACAGGATTGTAATGCTGATAGTGATGCTAGTAATGCTAGTACTCTTAACTGTAACAGTTTGCCTTTATCCAGCACTTTCGGTACACAACATTTTGTCCTTTACTTCCACAGTAATTCCATGGAAACCCCACCACTTAGGCCCTTAGATTGTTTCTGAGCTTAAGATAAAAATTCCTTGCTGAAGAATTCCCCAGTCCCTCAAGGGAAAATGCAACTGCATCGCACCAGCTGTGACACTCAGGCTTTGCTCTCAGATTGCTCCGTGACGCTCCCGTGAGAGCTGAGGCACAATCTCTCCTGATAGTGGTTTTTGCGAGCTCCAGCGTTATAGAGACCCTTTAGCAAACAGTGGAGGAGGAGGTGGATGTTGGATTGCTTTACTACACGTCATTTTCAACTGTTTATAATATTCTTCTGTGTCTACATATTTTCTCTGTGCACATTATTCATCAGAGTAAAAAAAGGAACTATGAAAACCTCGACCAACTTTCCTATGACAACAAGCGAGGACCCAAGGTATATATGCATGGAAATGCACGCCGCCCACCAACCTAACTAGCAAATGAAAAATAGCCACAGCCAACAGAAAAATAAAAAAAAAAAGAAAAAAAAAAAAAAAAAGAGAAAGAGAAAAAAAGAAAAGAAACGAAAGAAAAATAAAATATCCATGACCATGTTTCTTGGTAGCACGTTTTTATGTTGAGATAGTTTGGTTTGGACTTGAGAATGGAAACTTAGCCAGCTGACCCTGGAAGGATTTCTTTTTGAAACATGCATGTGAACCAGTAATTAACTTGCAAGTTCTTTTTTTTTTTTTTGGAAAGTTGAACCAACCCCCTTTCCTCCCCAAAGGAAACGGTTCCTTGGTGTAAGTTGCTCATTTTGATTCCCAAAGGTTAACCCTGTGCAATATGTTTTTTTCATTTCCCATGTTTTTGAAAAACAACAATCGTTTGAGTTTTCAATTGCATTTCAAAGCCTTTTTCTCTTTCCTGTACAATGCACGCCTCTTTTTGGGTCTTGATTGACTTCAGTTTGCATGCACAGTGCAAAAAAAAAAAAAAAATTAAAAAATAAAAATAAAAAATAAAAAATTTTAAAATACAACCAAAAAGCCAAAACCTTAAAAGAGAAAGGAGGGAAGGAAAGAAAGAAAAGAAAGAAAGAAAAGAAAAAGAAAAAAACTGAAAACCAACCTTATTTAGCAGTCTTTTGTGCAGTTTAATGAATTCTCTTGACCCTTTTCTAGATAGCATGGCTCTCACCACCAGTCCCGGGGCTCACTTACTAACCAGCTTTGCTCACACTAATCACAGGCTGAGAAAGTGCTTCAGTTTGACCCTGGAACCAAAAATGTGACATCGCTGCTGCTGGAGGCGAAGGAGCTGGAGGCCAGAGTCATCATCCTCTCTGCCAGGTGAGGCCGTGCTGCCCCTTCCCCTCCCTGCTCTGATTTCCTCTCTCCCAACGCTGCCCAGCGCTGCAGTCAGTGCGGATTTGGGGTCTGACAACCTTGCAAGCAGCCTGAGAGACCCCGAGGCGCAGCCTCCTGTCCCAGGCAGGTGGGGATGCTGCTGCTGGACGTGCTGCTGGCCAGGGAGTGACAATCGCTCCAGCCGGAGTTGCTTTACTGATGCTGTGTCCTGCTCCAGCTGGGAAGGCGGGGAGCCCGATGGCCCCATGCTTACAGCACAGTGGGCAGGTGCTCAGCAGCGCTGGGAGCTGTGGGGTCAGGTGAAGCTGAGAGCAAGGTTCCCATGGCATCCAGGATTCAGCCATTCCCAGGAGAAGCAGTAGTCAGAGTCGCCTGGGGTGATGTCTCCCCCGGCACTGCCGCACCCTTGGGGTCTGGCGATGGGGCCGCCTGGCAGCTGGAGCCACATCGCCGTTCCCTTCCTGTCGTTGCAGCGAGGATGACGCGGCCACGGTGTACAGATCAGCAGCCATGCTCAACATGACGGGCTCGGGATACGTGTGGCTGGTGGGGGAGCGGGAGATCTCGGGCAATGCCCTGCGCTACGCCCCGGACGGTAGGCACCTCCCGAGCTCCGTGCCGCTGCAGCCAGGCTCGGAGGAGCCCGAGGGAGCCGGGATGAGCGGCCCCTGCCCTCACGGCTGGGGGTGCCGCGGTGCTCCCGAGCGGAGGCTCCCGCACTCGGCTCTCCGCTCTCTTCGCCTGCGAGGGGACTCAGCATTGAGTCCCAAATCCATGAGTCCCAAATCCGTGTCACTGCGGCTTTGCGAGCTGCCTGTCAGCCGGGGGTGGCTTGGGCAGGGCCGTGAGGACGGAGCTCGGGGTGTCAGTGCTGCACGGAGCCCAGCCGCACTGGGTGCCAGCCCAGCCACGCTGCTCCTGCCTGAAGCTCAGGCAACTTCCCACTGCATCCAAGGGATCCTCAGCCCGCAGCCTTGTGCTCGCTGTCCCAAGAGCTGGGCATGGGAGGAACGCTGGGGTGACCCCAGGAATGCTGACCCGGCTCCCCTCTGCCCGCGGCAGGAGTGATCGGTTTGCAGCTCATCAATGGCAAGAACGAGTCAGCCCACATCAGCGACGCTGTGGCCGTGGTGGCCCAGGCCGTGCACGACTTGTTTGAGAAGGAGAATATCACAGACCCACCACGGGGCTGCGTGGGCAACACCAACATCTGGAAGACAGGACCCCTTTTTAAGAGGTATTGGGGAAAGGGTCCTGCTGGAGGGAGCAGAGGACCTGGTGGGGGAGAGCTGGAAAAGGTGGGAGCATGTGGAAAAGGTGCAGGAGGACATGGTAGCTTTGTTCAGGCTGTCACTAAAGCTTTGGAGCACGTGGCACAGGGCTGCCTGGACTCTGCATGGATGTGAGGGCTACATCTCTCCTAGAAAACTCTTCCAGACAGGCTCAGGCAATGAGTCCCAGTTTTTCCAGGCTGTTTAGGCATCGTTCTTGTGCCTGGCACCAATTCAGTCCATGTCAACCCATGCTACCCTGGGCAATGCTTAGACAGCTGGGATGTGTGGGTGGGGAATGACTCTAGGAGGAAAAGACTGGGGACCATGGTCTTCTCCAGTCTGGAGCTTAATTCCATGGTGGAAGTGGGAGAGACGGGGGGGCTTCTGCCAAATCAAGGTAGAAGGATATTTCTGTCTCATTTTATCTTGATGCTGCGGACATGTTTCTTGCTGAATATTCCAAGGCTGTGGCATGGGTCCAGCACTGCAAGCAGGGCTTGGTGGCAAGAGATGTCCATGCATGGGACAGGTTGCCTCGGCTGTAGCAAACCCTGGTGCTGTGGATTTGGAGGCTGGAGTGTCACAGATGGGAGCACGTGCCTGTGGGGTCCTGCTGCCAGGGGAGGGGGATCGGCATGTCCTGCATGTGCTTCCAGACCCCAGTCCCTGCATCACTGCAGGTGCTGGGGCCACAGGGGCTGGGCTGCTCCTTCCAGGCCTGAGTTCTGTTGAGCATGAGACCTGCAACGCCTAGAGATTGTTTTAGAGGCATTTCTGGCATCCCCTGCAGTGACAGTCTTTGGCATGAGCTAGTCAAAGCTCTTCTTCACAAGTGGCTCAGGCAATCCTTGTTCATCTCCATTATCAGCTTTCCAGGGTTTGGGGGCAGGTTCTCTCTTTGGTGGTGTTTGTGTGTGCCTGGGCCACTAGCTAGGCTGGGATGGGCAGGTGCCAGGCACAGCACCAAAGCTGTAGCATAGGCACACTTCCCAGGGAACCCCCAGAGGGAAGTGCTTGGGTACTGTGGGACAGATTGTTCTAGAAGGGAGTGGGACTGATCTGGTGGAGAACAAGGGGCAATGACAGAAGATATGGTAGAGAACTGATTCCATCTACCAGGAGGGGATGACCACAGGTCTGTTAACAGAACATAGGTAGCCTTGGCTGGACTTCTACAGGGTAGTGACCTTATGGCAAGAGGAAGAGGAGAGGAAGCATTTGCCTTGCTGATGCCTTGTGAGGTGTCTCAATAGCACAGCAGGTGTTCTAGGTTGTCCCAGCGGTGTTTCTCTCCATAGGGTGTTGATGTCCTCCAAGTACTCAGAGGGTGTCACCGGCCGGGTAGAGTTCAATGAGGACGGGGACAGGAAGTTTGCCAACTATAGCATCATGAACCTGCAGAACCGGAAACTGGTACAGGTTGGAATTTACAACGGCAGCAACGTAAGTGCGGGTCTGGACTGGGGTAGGAGGGGTTGGGCACTGGTGTGTCCACTTTGGCCTCATGTCCATCTGCTTCCTCCGGGATCCATCACAGGTCCTGACCAATGACAGGAAGATCATCTGGCCAGGGGGGGAAACCGAGAAACCTCAAGGCTATCAGATGTCAACCAAGTTGAAGGTAAGGGCAAATGGCATTAGGGGCAGGGCTTCTCAGCTCTCTGCATGCCAGGCAGTGACTTCATCTGCCTTCCACCTCCATGGCTGCTCTGCAGCTGGCAGCAGCATTTGCAAGGCCAGGAGAGGATATGGGAGAGAAATAGAGAAGGTAGTGGAGGGTGTTCAGAGCACAACTTTCAGCTGGAGTCAATCTAGATAGGGTGTCAGGCATCCTTGGGTTTGGAAAGAGACAGGTGGGAAGTGGATATGAGAGAAAACAGCACAGAAAAGGTGGAGGGACAAGGTGTTCTCATGGCAGCCAGAGGACACCTGTCACAGATTTGCAAGAAATACGAGGATGGGCTCCTTTGGCCAAGGCATGGTTCAGCTCTGATAGTGCAGAGATCAGGTGGAAACAGATTCAAAAAGAGATTAAACCTTCTGGAGGAAGGTGGGTGGATTGGTGGCTGCAAGGCTGAGCTCAGAAAATTCCTGAGGAGCTGATGTCCTCCTGATGGAGAAGATGGAGGTAACACTGGCAGAAGGCCCCTCCAGTCTTGCTTTGTTTCTCATGCTCCTTTGAATTTTGCTCAGTGACTATATTCCCCTCTATCCCACTGTAGTAACTGGATCTCCTTTAGTGACTGGATCCCGGCCAGGCTGATCTTACCAGTATGGCCATTCATTTGTCCTACTGTTCATTTGTGTAGCAAGGGAAATCCCAATCCCACTGGCAGTGAGCCCTTGCCCCCACGGAGATGCTATGGGTGCATTGGAATTGCTGCTTGACTGAAAGGGGCAGGGCAGGACTGAAACACCTGCATAAACTTGGAGCAGTGTGACAGTGTCTAGAGCCTTTCCAGGCACTACTGCTTCTGGCTGTGTGGTGTCTCCCATCAGTCTCCTGTTAGGGAAAGAGATTTTGAGCCTCGGGTGAAAGTGCCACATGAAGGACACTCTTCACCTTGAGTGCAGGGAAAGCAAATGTTCTTAGAGTTCTTCTTGGCAGTGCTATGTTAACAGCTGGATTTCAGGATCTTAAAGGTCTTTTCCAGCTTAGAGGAGTCTCTGATTCTCGGATTCCCAAATTCTCTGATGCCAAAGCCAGGTCCTGCTGCTGGGCTGAGATGGCAGCTGGGGAGGGTGCATGGCTCATGTGGGAAGGGCAGCCCAGCTCCTGCCACAGGAATGTAGCTCTGGAGGGAAACACAGACCAGAGGGTGTTTGTGCTTCACCTCGCAGATTGTCACCATCCACCAAGAGCCCTTTGTGTATGTGAAGCCCACTCAGGCAGATGGGACCTGCAGGGAGGAATTCACCATCAATGGAGATCCTGTCAAAAAGGTCTTCTGCACTGGACCCAATGAGACCATCCCAGGTAACTCGGTCTGGTGGGGACTCCCTCTCCAAGAAGGAGTCCTAGGGAAGGTGCTCAGTCACACAGGAGGCCCAGAGAATGAGGCAGAGAGGTGACAGCACACCTGGCCCCCAGACACACCCCTGTCAGCTCAGTCTCACAGCAGTGCTGAGCAGGAGTTGGGCTCTGAGATCTAGGGGTTTAAGCCAAACAGATTCTTTCCCACTCTCTCTCTTCTGGATGGGCACCAGGGGTTCTTTGAGGGATTGCATCCCAAGTTTCTGTCTCCTGACATGTACCAATTCTCTCTGCCTTGATCTCCAGCAGCAGCAAGAACCCTGAGGCATGTTAGCACATGACACAGCACCAGTTTCAAACTGTCACAGAAACCTTGCCAGGATCAGGAGTGAGCACCTGGTGTGGGAGCTGCTCAGCAATGCCAGGCTTGCCCAGATCCACCTGAAGGGCATCCCCTTGGCTCATCACAGCTTCCTGTGCAAAACCTCCCCCCAGAGTGGTGTTCTGGGCTGTGATCAGCCTGCTGGGCTCATGTCAGGACTCCTCCAGCACATGCACTGAGCCCTCTCCTTGCCCTGCAGCGGGGACACCCCCTCCCAGCCCACGTCACAGGGACATGTCAAACGAATGGGACCCCTTTGTCCCCAGCCTGCCAACACCCACAGGTGAGGGTGGCAGTGGTCAGGCAGATGGCCCTGAAGGATAACGTGGTTGCATCCCACATGGAGCCAGAGCCATGGGGTGGCTGCTCTCTCTGGGGACAGGCACAGATCTGTGTGGGGTCCCTGGCCAAGGGGTGCTCCCTCATGCCCATTCTGTCCCTCCCCCAGGCCGTCCCACCGTGGCACTCTGCTGCTATGGCTTCTGCATCGACCTGCTCATCCGCCTGGCAGGGGTGATGAACTTCACCTATGAAGTTCACCTGGTGGCTGATGGTAAATTTGGTACCCAAGAGCGGGTGAGTTTGGGCAGCCTGTGATCTTTTTTGCCTGTACTGTACCCCACCCCCTTCTTCTGAGCAGGGTGGGGTGGAAGGGCAATGCAGGGTTAAAAAGTGTAGGGTCCTGGCTGGTGGGGGATGTGTGCCAGGGCAGGAGTCTGACCCAGCTTTGGCTTCCTGGCAGGTGAACAACAGCAACAAGAAGGAGTGGAATGGGATGATGGGGGAGCTGCTGAGTGGCCAAGCAGACATGATTGTGGCTCCCCTCACCATCAACAATGAGCGGGCTCAGTACATTGAGTTCTCCAAGCCCTTCAAGTACCAGGGCCTCACCATCCTTGTAAAGAAGGTATGGTCTGGGTGGGATGTTTTGTAGAACATAGGAGGTGCCCGTTCCCCAGCTTGTACCAGTGCAGCCCCAGCAAATTCCAGGCTCCAGGCTGCTGGTTTCAATGCAGGCTCTTGTCTGCACCAACCTGACCCTTCCTGAGCAGCCAAGCAGCAGGAGCTCTGGGTCCCTCCAGGCAGGCAGGGTGCAGGCATGGGGGGGTGCCAGCACTGTTCCCCTCTCTCCTTTGTGCAGGAAATCCCCCGCAGTACCCTGGATTCGTTCATGCAGCCCTTTCAGAGCACACTCTGGCTGCTGGTGGGGTTGTCTGTGCATGTGGTGGCAGTGATGTTGTACCTCTTAGACCGATTCAGGTGAGTGCACTTTGGGCCACTTGAGATCTGGAGGGGACGGGGAGGTGCTCCTGGGAGCTGTCCCCTGGGTCCCTTGCTTGGGCACAGTCTTGCAGCCCTCTGGGGGCTCTTACAGGGACTCTGGCCCCTCTGGCCCCTGTGGCTACCTAAGCTAAGGGATATGGGTATGTGGGGCACCTGGCACGTGGAGATGTGGAAACACACCTGTCAGACCAGGTGCTGTACAGATACCTGACCAAGGGGACTGTCAGCTTCTGGGCTCTGAGAGAATTTCCTCTCAGCCTTCCTTGGCCCTGTGGCAGCTCCTGTGAGGGCAAGAGAACCTGTCCCTGCCTCAGCCCTGTGCCCAGAGGCTTTGATGGCTAATCTGCAGGGAGCCATCTTTGCTGCAGTGGGAGAGGCTTGAGCTGGCCAGGGTCAGATGATCTTTCTGGTCTGGAGAGAGTGTGATGGGGCCAGTACCAGTGTGAGCCACACATAGTTGCAGGTCAGCACAGAGGGTGTGCCAGGCAGTGGGACAGAACTGGGAAGAGCTGCCTGGGACAAGACACAATCTGTAGGAATGAGTGACACAGGACTGCACTAGTTCATGTAGGGCATAGGGGAGAATTGGGGTGAGGGGAATGAGAAGAGAGCCCTGGGAATCAGGGTGAGGGGAATGAGAAGGGAGCCCTGGGAATCAAGGTGAGGGGAATGAGAAGGTTTCTTCTCTTTTCCAGCCCTTTTGGCCGGTTCAAAGTAAACAGTGAGGAGGAGGAGGAAGATGCTCTGACTCTCTCCTCAGCCATGTGGTTCTCCTGGGGAGTCCTGCTGAACTCCGGCATTGGAGAAGGTGAGTCACAGCTCACAGCAGGACTGCTCAGCCCTACAGCCCAGGCTCTGAGCTGGGCAGGCTGGGGGGAAGCCCCTGCCCTCTTCCACAGCCTGCCACTCTCACATGGTCCCTGTGGGATCTCATTCCCTGAGCCCTCCCTGAAGCAGGCTGATAGGAGATTTGGTGATGCTGAGTGTTGCACATTTGTGGCAGTTTTCAGGGCTGTCCTGCCCCGCCCCCCCCCCAGCACCAGGGATGAGAAACAGGGCAGAGAAACTTGGGCTGGATCCCCTGCTCAAGGCTACCCACCCTCTCAGGGTGGCACACAGTGTGCCCTGGAAGGAGCTGGAGGGTTGGTTGTTTTTTTTTTGTTCAGGCAGTGCAGAAGCTCCTTGCACAGCTGCTGGCAGAGCAGATAGATGCTGCACATCTGCAGCTGCCACTGGGCCCGTGTGGATTGACATGGCTTTGGCAACCAAGCCAAGCCCTGGTGGTGCCACTCTGATCTCTCCTCTCTCCCTGCAGGTGCTCCCCGGAGTTTCTCTGCCCGTATCCTTGGCATGGTGTGGGCTGGCTTTGCTATGATCATTGTGGCTTCATACACTGCCAACCTGGCAGCCTTCCTGGTGTTAGACCGACCTGAAGAGAGGATCACAGGCATTAATGACCCCCGGGTAATGACCCCTCGCTTGCTTTCCCCTTCCCTGGGGCATAGAACATGGCTTGTGGTTCCCAGAGCCCTGATTCACCCCGGCTGTGATCTGTGCTGGGGTGACCAGACCCAGAGAGCTCTGCCTGGGCTGGTACTGATAAGTCTGAGCCCCTGCCCTGGGTGGGAATGGACAGACGTGGGCAGGGATCAGCAGGAAAACAACCTGTCCAGAAATAGCCTGGCTGCAGTCAAAGTGCCTGCCAGTTCCTGGAGAGCCTCCTCTCATCAACGAGGAAACGATTCATTATGGATGAGTTATAACTAATGAAATCGTCCCTGCGGTGCAGTCAATACTCTCCACATGCCTCAAATCCATTTCCTGCTCTGGCAAGGACACAGCCACAGCTCATCAGCCCAGGCACGCAGGAATGTGCCCTGCAGCAGCACTGACCCACAGCATCCCACACCCTGCTGTGTGCCCTGCCCATGGCACTGCCAGCCTCATGGCATCCACAGGCCTCCTGCACTCTCAGTGCCACCGTGTCCCTGTCCCATGACATCCCCTGCCCCAGCCCCATGGTCCCAGAGCACTCACTGACCCATGGCATCCTCTGAGGAGATTAAGGTATTCCCTAGGGAACAGGTCCCTGAAGGAGATGGGACATGGGAGAGGAAACAGCTTTGGGGTGGGAAAGTTTTGCTGGTGAAGGACAGAAAAGATAGGAGCCCTGCCCTTGCCTTTCAGCTGCGCAACCCCTCGGATAAGTTCATCTATGCCACGGTGAAGCAGAGCTCTGTGGACATCTACTTCCGACGGCAGGTGGAGCTGAGCACCATGTACAGGCACATGGAGAAGCACAACTACGAGAGTGCTGCCGAAGCCATCCAGGCAGTGAGGGACAAGTGAGTAGAGCCTGCACCTTGCCTGGCCACTCTAGAAAGGGCTTCAGGGAGCTGCAGCTGGGGGGAACAAGCAGGGCAAAGCTGGAGAGGGCTGCAGTAAAAGCATGGTTTGATGGGACCTCCCAGCTGGGGCTAGGTGGGATCTGTCCAGTCCTGGTGCATCCCAGGTCTCTGGAGGGGGAGCACAAGGTCTGTGTGGGGGATGGCACAGTGAGAGCCCTGGCCTGGCCTCCCTTTCTGGCCTTTCACCAAAGCTGCGTGGCTTTGGTGTTTAAAGTAGGGCTGGGAGCACCCTCGCTGCTGGGATGCACAGCCTGACCTGTCCATTCTCCCTCTGTGTCCAGCAAGCTCCACGCTTTCATCTGGGACTCGGCAGTGCTGGAGTTTGAGGCCTCTCAGAAGTGTGACCTGGTGACCACGGGGGAGCTCTTCTTCCGCTCTGGCTTTGGGATCGGGATGCGCAAGGACAGCCCCTGGAAGCAGAACGTCTCCCTCGCCATCCTCAAGTCCGTACACGGCTCTTGGCATGGGGCTTGCCCCGAATGCTGCATGTGTTGGCACGCAAGTAGCCTCATGCCAGCCACCCTCCAGACCAGTGCAGGGACAGGGGTGGCTGGCACCCCTGGCTTCCACCCGGAGGGGACACTGAGTGACTGGGGTGCGCACCCACGGCCTCAGCTCTGTCTCACAGGGCTGGGAAGCAGCAGGGGACTGGAGGGAGAGCAGAGCAGGGCAGGGAGCAGAGTCATGGTCAGCCAGGGTGTAGGCAAAGCTGGCGGAGAGCAGCAGGCACCATCCACCACAGGTTTCTGTGAGCAGGGTGTGGGTGTTGCTGTCTAGCCACTCCTTCCTCAGGGCTCAGCCTGTCCAGCAGCATTGCACTGCCCTGGCTTGGTCATCCAGGACTTTTTTCTTTCAACTCTGGCTCCTCCAGTTACACAGGGATATGTCAGGATCCCCTGGGAGTCTGAGGCTTTTACACCAGCACTAACCTGCAGTGTGGGGTGTCACAAGTCAGACCGATGTTATGGGTGAAAAGGGATTTCCTTGTATTACTTTGGAAATGCCACACTCATTGCAGGCAGAGAAACGTCACGATGGAGAACAGGCAGATGGGAAGCAGCAGGTGAAGGGAGGGAGTGCTGGGAGATTGATTTTAGGAGAGACACCACCAGGGTCCTGGCCAAGATGCAGAGGTGAAAGGCCTGAGAGAGAATGGGCAGGATGTGGAAGATGGGCAAGACCCAGGGTAATGTCGAGAGCCATGGACCCCATCTGTGGGATGGTCTGAACATGGTGATGGGTGGCAGCAGGGCAGATGGCGTTTGGGACAACCATGTAAGAAGCCTGACAAGGCCGCAGGAGTCCTCAGTGTCCTCCTGGGAGAGGACGAGGAAACCCAGGGCTACAGATGGCCCAGGAAGGTAGTGGGGATGTACCAGGAACAAGAGGGAGGAAAGTGCAGTCAGCCTGTGGTGGGATGTGTGCTCTGTGCCCACTCCATCCCCACGACCTGCTCAGGCAGAAATGCGTTCTGTAAGGACACAGCTTGTGTCCTCCCAAGCTGTGACACCAAGCTGCTGGGTGTCCCAGCCATCACTGTGCACCACAAGGAGCTGCCAGGCAGCAGTGCCCTGACCTAGAGGGTGCTGGGAGTCACCAGTAAGGACTTGGGGTCCATCATGGCCTGAGCTCCAAGTGTCCCTGGCAGGTGGAGGAACTGTGCAGGAGGGAACTGGGAGATGTGATTCAGGTCCACTCCCTGCAGCCTTCTCCAAGAGCTCTCAGAGCACTGCCATCCTTCCTTGGGAACACACCTTCCCCATGGCTTACATGTGGCTCTTTTGGCAGCAGCTGCTGCCCCAGAGTCACCACAAGGGCAGTGGTAGGGGGAGATGTGTGTGCCTGCTTACAGCACTGCACTGTAGATGGGCTCTGTGTGTGACCATGCAGTGCTGGCAGCCCTGCAGACATCCCACGCTCACTCTGTGCAAAGGCCACATGTGCACAGGTGTGCACAGAGCCAGCACATCCTTGGTTCCTGTGCTAGCAGGCTGCAGGCAGTGCAGAGTCCTAGGATGGAGGCACAGAATGTGTGCCCCAGCTGCCTGTGGCTGGTCCCCAGTAACTACCCTGTCCTGTCTCCTTGTGCTTCCAGGTCCCATGAGAATGGCTTCATGGAGGATTTGGACAAGACTTGGGTGAGGTATCAAGAGTGTGATTCCCGTAGCAATGCCCCAGCAACACTCACCTTTGAAAATATGGCAGGTTTGTTCTGCAAACCTCTTTCTCCCCCTTCACTGGGTAGCCTGCTTTTGCTCAAGACATTCTCCTCTCTGGGACTCTCCTCTCAGTCCAAATCTCTGCTGCTTCTGGATTTGTGCTTTCCTAGTGCTGAGAGGCTGCTGAGATGGCTCCATTCCCACCTTGTTCAGAACAGTTCCGCAAAGAACAGTTCCACAAGAAACCATTTCCCCACCATCCCTGGGTGCCCTTGCCAGTGGGGCTGCTGTGATGTGAGCATGGCTCCACTCCCTCTGCCCTGGCCAAATTGTGGCTGTCACAGTGCAGTCAGAGCTGTCACCAATACAGAGAGGAGAACAGCACCTTGGGGGAGGCAAGTGAGAACCCTGCTATGGGAGGAGGCTCCCTCCCGGTCCTGAGGAGCCCTGGGTAGGGCCAGGACAAGGATAATTGATAGAGAGGGGTTTTCATCTTGCAAATACCGTGAGAACCCCAAGACAGACTCTCCCTTTCCACTGAGGTGGTGCTGCTGGTCCTACAGCCAGACAATGCAGTGCTGAGGGATGAGGGATGTCGGATGGGATCCCATCCTCACCAGCACTGCTGCCCAGGTTACAGGCAATGGAGAAGGGGGTATTTTGCTCCATCTCCTCAGACACCACTCCAGAAATGTCAGCCCAGAGGGCTGAAGGCATTCAAGGACAGCACAGAGCTCTGTGCATGGCTGTGCTTCCTGATGAGCCAAACTGGGGCACCAGGGCTGGGTTCTGGTGCAAAAAGCCCCAAAGTCCTGGGGATGGGGTCTGCCCTGGGGCTTGCCATGCTTGTCCCCAGCATCACTGCAACTCAGTGCCCTGTGCCCCCACTCAGAGCTGGCACTGACATCTCTCTGGGCTATGTTCCCCTTCTGGCCCTCCAGGACTGCAGGGAGAAGGTGGGGGGACCCCGGGTTGGCTGATGCTCCTGCCGCTGAGCATGATGCAGAAGAAATGAGGGGTCATGTTGCAATTTCCAATGCCCCCTGTAACTTTCCTGCTTATTTCAGGTGTGTTTATGCTGGTGGCTGGAGGTATTGTTGCCGGGATATTTTTAATATTCATAGAGATAGCTTACAAAAGACATAAGGACGCACGGAGGAAGCAGATGCAGCTGGCGTTTGCGGCCGTTAATGTGTGGAGGAAAAACCTGCAGGTAGGACAAACCGTTTTTAGAGCAAATCTCCACCAGGTGCGTTTTCCATTCTTCACCAAATCAGTGAATGCAGAGCTGTGGATTAGCATGGGGCCCTCTGTCCCCCACCCCCAGTAGCTCCAGCTGGGCATTACTGGGTACCTGTTAAGCTGTAGGGTATTGTCCCTGCCTTTTCCCCGGGAGCTGCCCCTGCGCGATGCTGTCTCTCCCAGCAAAGCTCCAACAGGGCAGAGGCCTGGCCCAAACACCCCCAGTGGAGTTCGGGATGGGGACTTTGCTCTGCTGGGGACCACGTGCCAGAGCCACACCTTGCCCTGGCTGAGCAGGCAGTATCAGCATGGCTCCTTGGCAGGTTCTGCCCTGCTGCCCGGCTCCGGTCGAGCTCACCAGCAGATGAGAGGGTCAGCCCACTGCCACTGACCGTCCCTACCCGGTGCTCAGGTGGAGGAATGCTCCAGAGATAGTTTCCATCTCCTCCTCTTCCCTGCCTGCTCTGCAGCAGTGTGGTAGCCCTTGCCATACCCAGGACTGACTCTAAAAAGAGGTGGTGCGTGCTCTTGTCCTTTGGAGATAAGGACATTTCCCCACACAGGAGCCAGCAGTGCCAAGGCTCCCTTGGTCTCCTTTCATGCGGCTGTGGCTCCCCCAGGCTCCTCCTACTCCTGGAACATCTCTCTGCTGCTCAGGCAGGGAAGCCCAGGAGGGTCAGAGGTGCCTGGTCAGTGACACTGAGCCATGGGCACGTCCATGGGCCACCAGCCTCACACTTCCCCTGCTGCTTTTGGGGCTGAGCCCCTCTGTGCCCCTGACCCCAGTGTAGGGCAATTGGAGGCTCTGTCTGAGTTGCCCGGGCTGGTTTTTCCCTTGGGGAAGCGCAGCAGCATTCCAAGAGCAAGAGTTCCTTTAGGTGACTAAAGGACACTGCCGCTGGGAGCAGAGCCAGCAAACAAAGAGAGAGGAGGAGGAGGCTGGGGACCCTGCGAGGAGCCCGCCAGGGCCCCGGGGAGCAGCGCTGTGGGGATGTGGGGGGGCTGGCCGGGTGGAGGCGACTGCCTGACAACAGCGAGGGGAGCACGAGGCCGGGCTGCTGTATCCTGAGAGCTCGCTGGGTTCAGTTCACCGGAAAGAGTCTCGGAAAAGCCATTTCTCAATTTTTTTTCTCCTTTTTTTCCTTTTTTTTCCTTTGCTTCCAAAAAGCAGCAGCACCGAGGGGGTTAAGGCTGCTGGGACAGAGCACACTAGTCGCACTGCCATTTTTCACTTGCCAACCTTCTAGAAAATACTGCACTGGGTCCTTGGGCAGAGTCTGTGGGACTGTGAGCAAAGCATGCTGCCCTGTGGGGGTAAACAGCCTCATGGTAAAGAGCCGTTTGACATTGTAAGACTTTTCCACAGGAGGAAACGTCAGAGCACTAGTATCTGGTACATTGCTAGAAGGTAGGCAAGTGGAAAGATTTATTTGTTAAAACAAACAAACAAAAATAATGGTTTTTGGGATCACAGTTTTGCCATGGCTATTTCCTGAGATGCCATGGAAGAAAAAGACATTTCATTCCATTCATCTTGCTTTCCTTTCCGTTTGTGCATGTCCGCAAAAGAGAGAACTGAGAAGGAGGAGCAAATGTATCCCCGAGCATGCTCTACGCACCAGCGGGATACATTTTGGTTACCCCCGTGCGGTAGCAGAGCCAGACCTGGTCACTCCGTCCCCCGTCGGAAAGGTCACACTCATTGGCACGAAAGCAATTGGGGAGGACTCGTTGCCAGCGCCCGGCGCCGAGCGCGGCTGGGCCCCCCGGCCCGCGGCCCCCGCACCATGGCGGCTGGTGCTCCCAGCCTGCGCCAACCAGGTCCGACTCGCTAACTCCAACGCCTACATTTTTCAGTTCTGTTTCTCTTTGAGTTCATCCCGACCCGACGACATCATGGCACTAACGCTTTGCTTCCTCCCTTTCTTTTCCTTTGTATTTTTTTTTTTTTACTTTTCTTTTTCTTCCAGTTTCCTTTTTGTTTTTTAGCCTGTTTTACTTTGGAAAACAAACCAAACCACCACCAACAACCACGTTCGGCTTTGCACAACTGCATCATTTGAATTTTTGAACACATTTTTTTTACAGAATATTCATACAATGACTTCTCTTTCAATGCAGTCCTCTCTCTCTCTTGTGGCACTAGGATTCAGCCTCAGAAAAGGCCCTGAGCACTTTTTTTTTTAGTGGTAGGTGCAGCATCTCACATCTCGGTCCAGCCAGGCTAGCAGTAGAAGCGAGGGGCAGGGCGCCAGGCAGAGCATCCCCAGGAAGCGAGGTCAGCTGTGCCAGCCTGGCTGCAGACACCAGGAGAGCAGGGCTACTCCCCAGAGGGGTTTCCAGCGCTCCAAATGCGAGGCCGGCCCCCCGTAGCTGTAGCAGTGTGGTGGCTGTGCCGTAGCCGTGCGTCACGGAGGCCCTTGGAGGACTGGGAGTGGCAGAACACCTCCAGTAGCTTTCTCACCTAAATGAAGGCCATGACATGGGGCAGTATTCAAATAGATTTAGAATTTCCAACAACACACTAGAGATCTAATTACTTATACATATTCATTTTAGGATAGAAAAAGTGGTAGAGCAGAACCTGACCCTAAAAAGAAAGCCACTTTTAGGTCCATCACCTCCACCCTGGCCTCCAGCTTCAAGAGACGTAGGTCCTCCAAGGATACGGTAAGAGGAAGAAGAACAATTCTGCCCTCTCTCTTTCTCTCTCTTTCTCTCTTCTGCCATCCCATTGACTGCCACACACCCATCCCGAAGCTGCCAGTGTACATGCATAGCTCATGTTCGTCACCAGTCAGTCAGTGAGTCAGTCAGTCATCCCGTGTACCTGAAAGGATGCTGGGATCTTGGAGGGCAGGCAGGAGGTGGCTTGGAGTCCTGTGATGAGTTGGGAGATGAAAACGAGTTTTTGTTTTGTTTTTTTGTTTTCTTTTTGCCTGGATGATTTCTGATGTTCCTCTCTGTGCTTTGCTCACCTTACCGGTGCTGACCTCTTGAAACTGATGACATTTTTTTTTCTTTTTTTTTTTTTTTTCTTCTTTTTTTTTCTGTTCCTAAGTGTTCCTGTACCTGTTTGTCATTGTATGCCTAAAAACAATCACCCCGATTTAATTTGGGCACTGTGTCACCTCACCAAGAGCCATGCGTGTCACACTTTCTACATGTGATTTTTGTTTGTGACAATTAGCATTCGGAATAGTCCTCGCACAGGAGTGACAGCTGTCTCTGGTTGTCATCAGCAGTAATGCAGCTCTAGAAAAGAGATGAAAAGGCTCCAAGGAAGAGGTTGTTAAAGACCCAACCTTGGTTCAAACTCATGTTTTCTGCTGCTTTCACATAACCAGAGAAAATTTCCAAATTGCTGCCTCTAAAGCCAGCTGTTTCCAAATGTGCAAATGTGTCTGCTCATGCTGGAGCTTCAGACACTTCAGCGTCAGGTTGGGCTGTTGGTCTGTCGGACTGAGCCGTGTCCCTCTGCATGTCGCCGTCTGTTGTATGACACTCTGCACTGTGGCTACTCTGTTGTCTCGTGTGGCAGCGCCCACTCCGTTTTGCTGCCCGACCTCCTGGCGCGACGGGCTTGCCAAAATCCCCTCCCCGGGGCGACCAGCGGGTTTGTGCCCGGGGTTGCTCAGAGCAGGTCCCCGCCAGGCTGCCCTGGCGCAGCGGGGACGGGGGGACGGTGGCAGCGCGGGGAGATGTGGCCCCCATGGAGGGGTGGCCCATCCCCACCGCAGGCTTGGGCGCCTCGGGGACAGCATGTGGTATCGCAGGGGGTCTCGGGGCCACGGCTCTGTATGAGAAATGGAGGAGGCTGCCTTTGACACCAGCGCAGGCTCCATACCAAGAAGCTCCTGGAGCACCCTTGGAACGCGGCCCTGGGGACAGCTGAGCCCTCAGCCGGGCTCTACTGCCACCATCTCACACAAAGTGCTCCTTTCACTGTCACCTCGAAGCCTGGAAGTCATGGGGGGGGGAACACCCACACTCTTCCCACTTATCCTCTGTACCCCACAGGGAGGACGGGCATCCCTGTCATCTCCTGTGCTGCTTCTGTGCTCCCCGGCTGGCATCTTGTCCCAGGAATGCCCCCATGTGTGGGGTCCCCGTCTCCCCACTGCTGCACCTCCTGAGCAGCTCTGCAGGGAGGGCACAGGTTGTGTCTGCATCCTGAGCCAGGGGCAGAGGAGACAGAGATGGGGTGGGTGGTGCAGGGGGTGGTGCAAGAGTGAGGAGGAGGGGCAAGTGGAATGCACAAAAAAAAAGAGGGGAGAAAAATTGGCAGAAAGATCTGCATGTGCTGAGTAGCCCCCCATGTTCTTTTGTGTTTGAACTACTCCACGATTAGGAAACCAAGGAGTCCTGTCCTGAGAGAGCAGCATCATGATGGTGCCCTGGGCACCTGGGGGAACCAGTGCCACCAGTGAGCAGAGGAGAGGGGGAGAATCCAGGAAAAATGGGGCAGCTGGTGTGTGGCACTCCTGGTACCTCCCACATTGCCCCTTCTTCAGGGAAGCATCCTGGTCCTGATCCTGCTCCATGGTGTGGCATCCATCCTACACCAACCAGCCCACACCCCTCTCTGCCCCATGCCAGGAGCACCCCAGTGCCCTGAGCTGACCAGGTCCAGGGCCCACCTGCACCACAGATCCCATGGATGGGCAATGGAGCTGTTCTCTCCCCATCTCACACCTGCTGGGGTCCAGCACAGGGCTCCTCATGTTTGGGTCCTGGTCATGCTCTTCCCATCACATTGTTCATGGGTAAATTGTGGAGGCAGGATGACCCCACTCATCCCAGAAGATGGTCCCCGCTTTGAGGCAATTGCATGGTCAATTATTCCCCACTGCTCAGAAGCCTGTCACAGAAGCCTGCCATGAGGTGCTGTGGCCAGAGTCTCAGGACACATTCCCCAGGGAACTGTGCTAGCTGGGTCAAGAGCAGGCCAATGAGGTGAACATCCAAGCCAACGTGGCCAGCTTGGAGGCTAGCAGCTATTGCAGAAGGTCGGTGGTGGAGCGAGCTTTGTGGTGATGTTGGGCAGACCTGCTGTTGCTCTGCAGGGTGAGCAGCCAGCAGGAGCAGGGTGCTGCCACCAGCTCATATCACAGCCTGTGCTCGGTGACCTCCACTTCTGTGCAGCAGCCCTGGCTCAGAGACCCCAACGCCCTCCTGCTGGAAGGCCCCATGAGTCCGTAGCATGCTGGGGCACGTTGCCTGGGGTCCTTGTAAAGACGAGAAAGCAGCGAGGCGCTCTGTTTCACAATGCTCAGCAGAGCTGCGGGCCCACACCAGGTCTTAGGTGGGCAAGGCTGGAGAGCCCATGGGGCTGAAAGGCCAGGCTGACCCAGCCCCACGGGCTCTCCTGGCTAGCGAGCGAAAGACGCAGACCTGGCAGCCTTGCTTCTTTCCTTTCCGTTGTCGGGAGTTTTAAAAATGGATTCTGCTCTGCAGCCCTGCAGAATGGTCCCTCAGGAGTGCCAGAGAGACAGGCTGGCACCATGGAGCCAAGACAGCCCTGGGAAGCTTCCACCCCACTCTGAACGTCCTAGCGCCCACCATCACCCGAGCTGCACAGCCTCTCCGCGGCACATCATCCCCACCGCCCCAGGAGGAGATGCATGTGTTCCCCATAGGCAGCTCCTGCAACTCGAGTAGCACTGGCAGAGCTGACGTTGCCATCCATCGCAGCCACCCACGATACTGCAACCCCACAGACGCCATGTGAGACGCATAGACCACACAGACACCTCCGAGCCGGCACATTGCGTACTGACACGTATCGAGGTGCACAGGTCCCTTAGCCCCCCGCATCGCCCGCCCCGCAGAGCCACACTGCCAGCCCCAGGCACAGCTGACACACGTCCCATGGCACCGCCCTGCCAGGGCCGGCGCTGGCAGCGCCGCGGCCGTGGGCATGGTGCCAGAGCTGGGCGAGAACCTGGAAAAAGGTCACCTTTTCAGTGAAGGATCATCTGTCCCAAAGCCAAACGCTTCTTGGCTGAGAAAGAGCCTAGTTTTTGGCCCAAAAGAACCAAAAGCAGGTCAAAGACAACTTTTTTTTTTTTTTTCCTAAAGGGAAGTTGATATTTTCTACAGCAAGATCGCATTTAGCTGGAATCCTAATTTTTAATTGAAAAAAAAAAAACACAACAACAAACCAAAATTCTTCCAGAAAATCTTCCACCAGCCAGGGACTACCATATGAGCCCAGTTAGGTTGAAGTCATTTTTAAAGACATTAAGTTCTTGTCTATATTTTCTTCCTGGTTGTCATTTAAAGTTTTTGGTGCCTTCACTTCACTTCCATACCTTAACATGTTTGAGTCTCTTCTACGGTTAATATTGATTAATTTCTTAGCTTTATAATGTTTTGTTTGGGGATTATTGCACCATCCCTGTAACATAATTTACCCTAAATTACTGATATGTGCTTCTAGCATTAGTCTTACTTTAAGATAGTTTTGATATGACCATTTTCTTGCTTTTTTTTTCTTTTCCTTTTTTTATTTAATTTTCATTTTTATTATTAAAAATTGCATGCATGAACACAAAAATCAAAGTAAATGAGAATGTTACCCTGTGATAACTCTGTGATTGGAGGAGATATGCTTTCAAATCAAAAGCCATGCTCTCGTATTTTAATTTTTCTGGCCAGATTGCCCATTTCTCTTGGTTGTTTTAGCATTTCCTACCCCCAGAGCTGTGCAGAGAGGCCAGAAGGCCCCAGCCTGCCCTGCTACACCACCACAGCAGCCACATGCACACGTGCACCGAGACACACACACACACACACACACACAGGCACACACTGCTTCTTCCACTCTCCTCACATCAGGCAGGATGTTTAACAAAGGACCTTTCTTCTACCCATTCATTTTTGTATCTCCAGTTCCTCCTTCTCCTCCAGCAGTGTCACCAGCCTCTCCCCTTTCCCGGTCACCTCTCCTCCCTGCAGGAGTCAAAGCCCATGCCATGAGCACACACCTCTGCCATGGAACCACTGCACTGAGCTGGAATCCAAACTTTTCACCAGGAGGGGGTGGCTACATCCGATTTTGGGAGAGAGGGGTGTTTTTTGGTGGGCTGATGAATAGCCACAAAAAGCTCCCCCAGAGTGGCAGAGTGACGTCAGGATGGCTCCGGCCGCTCTCTGTGCCCATAGGTGATGGCCGAGCTGTTGCCTCTTAGCAAGGCAAGGCCATGGCCAGGAATTCCCAGCGGCTCCATTGGGATCTTAGCCAGTGCCCTGAGTGGCAAGGTGATCCCGTGAGAGCTTCCCTGGGTGTCAGCACATCCCAGCACGGGATGGGAGAGACAGGAGCATGCTGGCTCCTGGCCCTGTCCCAGCAGCTCCCACCAAGGGGTCCCATGGAGCACAAAGCTGGGCTGGTCAGGACAGCCCCAAGGACTCCATGCAAGGCTCAGGGAGTGGCCAGAGGCAGGAGGAGGTGGCAGGGTGTGCAGCACACAGGGTAGCCACAGTGCCAGACCTGCCGGTAGCGCCACAAAGGCCACGGCCACCATTGACCAAAGCAGGGCAGGTGAAATCTGTCACTGAGGAGCCCCCCTGGAGCCCCTCAAAACATCAGCCCTCCTGGCCAGGGTGGTGCAAGGGCTGGGAAACGTCACTGGAGATGGTCTGTGCTGCAGTACATGAGACCCACAGAGACCCTTTCCTGCCCTGGCACCAGATTAGGACCCCGGAGAGCAGCACAGGATGCTCTGGGTCACCCAACTCCCACAGCTGGGCTGGACAGGGCTTCCAGGTCAGGGTTTGGAGTTAGGAAAATGGAGTTGGGAGAGAAAGGGAATGTGGAAGGAGGAAGAGAGGAAATAACTGCCCAGCTGTAAATTCCTGCCTAGGAAGGAAGGACTTTTTTTTCTTGCCCATCAATGGGTATTTCTGCTCTCCCCGCTACTTGCTGGTGGGACTGCAGCAGGGGAGGGCTCTCCCACGGCCTCTCCCATGCCAAGCCCTCCCATCTGCAAGGAGCTCAGAACCCCAAATCCAGGCCACATGCCCAACACAGGCTGTGTTTTCACATTAGCAATCAATGCCACACTTTATCACAAGTCAACCACACCACACACCTCACCTGCATGAAAGGATAGTCACGGGCAGGGCCATTCAAGCAAGGAGGTGAAACGCCCTGGCCTCAAAGCACAGCTTGATCTGGCATCAGAGAGGTGCCAAAACCCAGCCAGACCCTCCAAACACAGGTTCAGGCGTGGGCTGGGCTGATGAGTCAGTGAGTGACGTGGCAGCCACGCTCTGCAGATGCTGCACTGTGCTCCTGGGTGTCCTCTCTGCCCAGCTCCAGGGTGCTTGGAGAGTGTTTGCAACGACCTCTGCACAAGCATGAATGGTGCTGGGAAGGGGAACTCAGCCAGCAGCAGCTCTCAGGGCGTTGCTTCACCCCCAAGAGATATCCTGTAGGGAGACATGGGATGGAAGTCGCAGCGGGGACAAGTGCCAGAACTGCCTAACACTTCTTTCTCCTTGTCTGTCTATTTGTGTGTTGCAGCAGTATCACCCCACCGACATAACTGGCCAGCTCAACCTCTCCGACCCCTCAGTCAGCACTGTGGTGTGACCTTCTCCCCGAGGGCCATCAGTCCTTGCCCAACACAGTAGGAAGGCACAGCCAGGACTGCCTTTCAAGGGACACTGATGGGTTCTTCCGGGTGAGATGGGAGGAAAGCATCCTTCATCCATACACAGTGACTCCATTGTATATCTCCCTCCCTTCCTAGGCCTGCTGCCATGCTCGTGCCCCAGGAAGCACAGCAGGATCAGGACAAGGTTTGGACTTCACTGTACAGAGATAATTGCTTCCAAACAGTGCCACGATAATCAGAATTGCCACTGACTGGCTCCATGCAAGGGGAAAGGACTGCAGAAGGCACACGGTGCCTGCTCTCCCATGGTAGCAGGGAAGAGCTGGTTCCACACCACAAACACGTGCTTAACCTCACAGGCTGCAGCCTTCTGAGCACACACAGTTCCTCAGATGTGTGCTCCACGTCTCCCACCACCTGGAGGGCTCCAGCGACCTTCTCGGGGTCCTGAGCAGCCAGAGCAGCCAGCTCCTGGTGCAGCAGGTTGGGCACATGTTCCTGCTGTGCCGAGCGACCCTCACGACTGCTACAGGGGCTGGAAGATGTGCGCTCTGCTCCTTGCAGGGGATGGACCCTCTTCCCTTCCCTCCCTTCGGCCCGTGGCTGTGACTCGGTTCCTGTCCGTGGTCTGGCTGCAGCAGCAGAGCTCCCTCCTGCAGCCCACACCCCTGTGCTCATCGCGGCACTCCGGAGCCCATGGAGTGCTGTCAGCCAAGATCCCGGCTCCCACCTCTCCTGCACAGAACACATCCCCAGGACCTGGCCACGGCCAGCATGTAGCACTCACACAGCAGCTCTCCTGGCCAGGAATTCTCCACGGGAAATGGCTCTGGATGGTTGCACTGACCTCTACCCCAGCTCCACACTGCCTCAGCACCAGCAATGCAAGGAGAGGTGCTGCTGGCTGGTCACCCAGCCTGTCTGCACTGTCGGGGCACCACGGCCAGCACTGGCGGCTCCCCTGCCACCCTCACCTGCAGCTCCAGCTTGCCAGCAGCTCCCGCGGCAGCCTGAAGCCCCAGCTCACGGCGGTCCATCTGCCTGAACCTGGAGACGTGGAAAGCAGATCCCAGCTCGGGAGAAGGGAACCGAACGAGCCAGGCTGACGCCATCCCTCCCCGCGCCTTCCTCCCCTCGAGCCCACCCTGCGCACCCTCCCCGTGGGCGCCGGCAGCGGGGGGAGGCAGCGGCCCCGGGGATGAGCAGCGCACGATCACATCC
Organism: Sialia sialis; assembly: GCA_009812075.1. NCBI lineage: Eukaryota > Metazoa > Chordata > Aves > Passeriformes > Turdidae > Sialia > Sialia sialis. The sequence goes on from VRYO01002223.1 coordinate 5,484,837, forward strand.
CGTCTCCTGCCGACATGGAAAACTTACCCGCAACGTGGTACCCAGCCCCAGCGGCACGAACTGCCTTCCCCCTGCCCCAGGCTGCCCCCGCGGGCAGGATTTTCACATGGCAGCTGAGGTCTGTGAGCATCGTCCCACTGACTGCTGTGGCTCCATCAAGTTCATCTAGCTCCAGCTGAGAAATCGGACCCATTCTACTTTATACTTCAATGTTACATTAATACCAAGTTTTTGCAAGAGCTCAGTAAAGTCTAAACTGGATCATGAAGTGGTTTATTCCAGAGCTGTGCTTTCTGTCTCTGACCTGTGGCAAAGCTGGCAGGGAGCCCTCTAGTGAATCAGAGCCAACCCTGTGGCAGGGTCTGCAGACAGTGGAGGGACAGGAAGGGATGGAGAAACCAGGGAGGAAGGCCAGGGCCTATAGAGGAAACTAGGAGGGGAAGGGCATCCCCATTCTGGGATACTCTGGGTGACAGAGAGCCTGGACAGCCAGGTGGGGCACAGATCTTGCAGTTTGGAGCTGTCCAAACACCAGAACCGTGGCAGCTGGCCCTGTCCCACCTCCATCCTGGGGACAACAGTCCCCTGCCACTGCTGGGCTCCCAATCCCCTGGGAGCCAGCGTGGGGCCTGGCCAGTGGGGCCAGCCTTGGGAATAGGGGATGGACTGCAGGAATGAAGGCATTGGGGAAGTCCCCAGACATCAGCCTACCCATGGGGGACGTCCATCAAGTGATCTCCAAAATAGGAAGGTCCCCCAAGGCTGAACTGAAGGAACATCACCCATCCACAGCATCTTCTCCATGTGCTGAGACCTCCAGCCCAGCCCCCATGGGCTCAGGATGGTCTGAGGGAAGGAGCAGGATTCAGGTGGCCGTGAAGGATGACAAACAAGGTCCTAGCTCCAGATGGGAAGCCCAGGCCTTCCTGGCAATAACGGAATCGTCTCCAGAGAGGGTGTGGGAGAACTGGGGTTGCTCCTGGGAAAGGCAAGACGATGATCCTGGCAGAGGTCCTGCAACCCTTCCAGGTGCAGGGCTGGCAGCACTGGAGCAGATGCTGCCTTCAGCAGCTCCCTGCAGACCCCCTGCCCCACAACAGAGGAATCTGGCCATGTGGCAGCACACGGGGCTAGTGGTGACACTTGCTTTTTTTATATGTGATTTACTGAGAGCCTTGCCAAGAGCCTGCTGAAGGATGCACTGACTCCTGCCACATCCCTGGCAGGTCCCAGCTCTTACATGGGCAGGAGATGGAGTGAAGAAGGCTGCTGGTCACAGCATCTCATTGTGGCTCTGATCATCTTGCAGTGGGTAAGACACCAGGCCAAAAAGGGCTACTGTTTCTCCTTGGGAGATGCTTTTGTCACCCCAGCTTGTGGCTTTCTCCTGGAGCACAGCTCCAGATCCTTCCAGGCCATCTCCCAGCATGCTCACTAAGCATTTCCAGCAGCATTTCCACAGGAAAGGGAAGGAGGCAGCAGGGCAGGGAGGTGCAAGGGCAGCCCCAGCCCCGATTTGTGGGTGATGGGAGGTGAGGCAGCAGCCAGGGCAGTTGTAAAGGGCCCTTGTAAAAGGCTTGTTTGTCCCCACTCTCAACACTGAGCTAACCCTGTACCTTGGCTTGAGATGAGCTGTAGCCTAGGGAAAAGCTATTGAGGGAGAAACCACTGTAGCCTCACCCATCCTTTGGCAGCTCCTCTGCCAAACCACATCAGTGGCAGCTCAAAGCTCTTTGTGGCCCTCATCCTAAAGTTCAGCCTCACCCTAGACCTTAGTTGCTGGCAGAGCCTTCTCAGCACCAGCATCCCTGACTCAATGGAAAAAAATTAACAAAAGGAGCTTTTTGTAACCGTTTCCTTGGGCAGCACACTGAAAGGCCTGGGATGGTCTAACAGCCCCATGAAGGCTCTGGAATGCTCCAAATCATCCAGAGATCTTCAGGTGCACCAAAAGGCACACAGAGAGCTCTAAGGTACACTAAAAGAAAAAAAATGCCTGCCAGGACACAGAAGCCAAACACCAAGTCAAGGAGTTCTGAGGACACAGAGAAAAGCACTGAGGCTGCTGGGGTCACTAAAGGCAGTCAGAGGGTGCAGGGGGCATTAAAAAGCCCAAGGAGCAAACTGAAAGGCACACAGAGGCTCCTGAGCTACACCTGAGGTGGCCTGAAAGGCACCAAGAGGCATGTGGTGTGTCCTGGGATGCACACAGGCACTCCCAGGCTGCACCTAAAGGCACAGTGAGGCCTAAGGGGCATCCTAAATGAACACTGAGGGACCTGGCCAGCACAGGGGGCAGCACAAGGATCACCAGGATGTCCCAGGAAGGGGATATGCAGATCTAAGGATGGCATTGGGGAACCTCCCAAAACAGTGAGAGCATTTGTGGTCAGCCTGCATGGAGCTGAGCTGGAGGTTGCTCCTTCCTGGCAGAGGCAGCTTGACACCATCTTGGGGGGCTCTGAGAAAACTCTGAGAAAGCAATTCCAGGAACACAACTTCATCTCACTGGTCCACAGGGACGAGTTTGCAACAGGTGGGTGCAGGCAACTGGAGAGGGGCTGGATGGAGCACAGCCTGCCCAGGGCAGAGGCGGGCTGAGCCTCCTCAGTGCACCCTGCAGATGCGGGGTCTCCTCCAGCAGTGGGATTCCCGGCGCAGGCTGTGGTAGAACACCACGAGGGAGCCCAGGAAGGTACAGAAGAAGATGCTGGCGATGAAGGAGAAGGGTCCAATGAGGAAGAAGGAGATGTAGTACTCAGGAGACAGTGAGGTGTCCTGGCACTGCCTGAAGGACTCATCCCCAAAGGCCATGATCGGGTACTTGTTCAGCTGCTCCGGAACTCTGCAGAGGAGCAAACTCTTCTCTGGAAGAGAAAAGCAGTGCTGGAGGGCACACTGGGCAGCTGGGAAAGGCAGGGGCCAAGGACAGGGGAGATGGCAGGTCTGCATGGGACAGGTAGCACCAGGGCAGGAGGACAGGGGCCAGAGTCACCAACATCACCTGTGTCAAGCTACAAATAAGGGGAATGGTGAGGGTCAGGACTGACCTGTGTGGGATGGGATGGGATGGGATGGGATTTGGGCACAGTGCTGGAGAGGGCACAGGAAGATGGGTTTGGGGCAGGATGGCAGGTGGGGCAGACAAGGGCGAGGGATTAGCTCCCAGAAGACAGATGTGGGAAGAAGGGAGCAGCCAGCTTGAGGATGCCACAGAAGGTCCCAGCCAGCACAAGTGCAGTCATACATCCAAGCTGAAAGCAAGCAGGAGATGGCAGCAGTGGTGGGAGAGACTTTGCTGGCACAACTGTCTTTCACTGGGGTTAGTGGGGGAAGAAATGCAGGATCAGAACCAGGTTCATGAAGGCTTTGGGGAAGGGGCAGAAAGCACTGCATCCTGGATAGGTCAGCAGTGATGTGCACCCTGGCACACAGGCTCCACTTGCCCCCTCAGGTGCCAGGTGGCAGGACTGGTGCCACTGCTGGGGACAGTGCTGGACACCTGTCACTGGGACACTGCCCAGCCCTCCTTTTCAGGCAATCCCTGCTGAGGACCAGAATCAAAATGTGGGCACCAACTGAGACCCAGGGGTGTATCCACCCAAGCAGACACAGGAACTGGCGTGACCTAAGGCCAGGTTATAGGGAACCTCACCCCAAAGGCGCTCACTACCCAAGCCCTGGGCCAGCTGGCAGCCCGGGTGCTGGGTCCTGTCTCAGCCCTGGCAGGCTGACCAGCCAGCATTGAGTGGGCAGGGGGCGTGGGGATGTGTCCCTCTGAGCACTCACCTCGTACTTTTTCCCTGTTGTGGCTGAGCCAGCGCCAGAGGGGCAGGATGCTGCAGCTGCACACCCAGGGGTTATCCTGCAGGAGAAGCACTTGGAGCTGGGGTAAGGCACCCAGCACCTCGGGCTGCAGCTCCCCCAGCCTGTTGCTGCCCAGGTTAAGCGTGGCCAGGCTGGAGAGGGGCAGGAAGGTCTCGGGGGTCAGCACGCTGAGGTGGTTGTGGCTGAGGTCCAGTTCCTGCAGCGCCCCGAGCCCCAGCAGTGCCCGGCTGTGGATCAGCTCCAGGCGGTTGTGGACCAGGCTAAGCAGCCGCAGCCCCGGCAGCGGAGGGAAGGAGCGTGGCCCCAGCACAGTGATGAAGTTGTAGCCGAGCCACAGGGTGCTGGTGTTGGTCGAGAGGCTCCAGGGCACCTCTCGGAGGCCCCGCTCACTACAGTCCACCTCTCCTGGCGAGCAGCGGCAGGCGGCCGGGCAGGCTGGCGAGGGAGGTGGGCACAGGAGCAGCAGCAGGGCCAGCACGGGGCCGGGGACCCTGCAGCAGCCCATGGCTGCCCCCTGAGACGCAGAGGGCTCCCTGACTTGCTGTGCTGGGATGCTCCTCAGACAGGCTCCCTAAAGCTTCACGCCTTGCCCAGCCCCTGCCCGGTGCCCTCGGCTGAGCCCAGTGCCGCTGGCTGGAGGTGCTGGGCAGTGCTCGGCTCCCCGCAGCCACTCGCATTCATTTCCCTGCTCACTCTGGCTGCAAACCTGGATGGGGCTCTGCTCCCGGACCCGGTTTTCCTCAGGGTGGAGCTGCACTTTTTTCAGTAAATATTTTTGCAATGATGCTTGCCCTGCAAGGTGTGGAACCGTGCCCGCGTCCCTCCCTCCACCAGGCACCGCTCCAGCCAGGTAAGCAGCCAGCTCTGCATGGCCTGGGATTAACTGCTTGTGTGTGCTGCAGACTGGAGAGCTGGAAAGGAACAAATCCCTATCCATTTCTAAGCCTCCATTCTCCCATGGGCATGCTGCCTCAACAGCCAGGTACAGAGGGGTGTATGGGCCCAGGACCCCCAGAAGTGGCTAGGTTACCAGGAAAAATATAACTGGAACAAAATCCTGTCATTTGCAGGTTTTACCCCATTTTAATGTTGTCACACCATGCCCAGGGGTCCTCAGTGGGGAGCTGTGCTGGGAACCATGGCCTACCCTGCTGAGCCCAGTCCCTGACCAAGCCCTGGCTGCCCCTGGCAGGAGACCACCAGCCATGTCAGAATGAGGAGGGCTGGGATTAGATCCCATGGGCCACTTTCCTCCTTCCCAGAAGGGCGACATGTCTGTGAGCACATGGAGGGTGACGCAGGAGCCACCCAAGGAGAAGCATGGCAAAGGTGAGCTTGCTGGGTGGCAGCCACCCAAAACTGGTTTGCCCTCCCCCTGGCATGGCAGTGCCAGTTCCATAGGGCTCAAAGTCTGCCTCCACCCTGTTTACACCCACTCTGCTTCAAAGCCACCCAAAGCCCGACTGCTGAAGGCTGGGGAGGAGATGTGTCACCTCCCATTGCCCTTGGCAGAGCTCAGTGGGGACTGGGGCACCAGGGGAGACAGCTGGCAGCGCCTCATCCCACTTACAGCCAGCATGGGGGCCCAGAGCAGGGACAATGTCCCCACTCAAATTCATCAGGACCCCAGTGGCCATGGTCCCAAGCCTATACCTGTCCCTCTGCAGCATGGCCAAGGGGCTGGATGGACAGCAAGACAGGGCTCGATTGCACCCTAGGCCAAGGCTGGGATGTTCCAAAATCTGGGACAGAAGCAGCAGGCAGAGGGTTTATTAATAGCATCCCGAGGAGCTTTGGTTTGTTTATCTATCCTGCAGCAAACTCGCTTTGCTGCATTAATCCCCATCTGGAAATAATTCAGAGGAATCCTCCAGCCCAGCTCAACCCCAGAGTAAGGACAGAAACCCGCTGCCATGTGCAGCTGCAGCCCCAGCTCATCCCATCCACAGCCGCAGGCTACATGGAGACCTGGATTTTGAGAGAGTACAAAATGCTCTTCCTCCCCAGGACCTGCATTGCCCACTGCCTGCATCCATCTGGAATCAGGTGAGAAGTGCAACATTCATGCTAATAACCCAAACAACTATTAAAAGCAAAGTTATTTCCAGATTTTTTGCACAAAGAGCCCAGGAGGGTGAAAAAACCCCAGGTCCTCTGTCATCCCCTTGCTGTCATCTTGATGGCACATGGCAAGAGAGGTGTCCCTGCCAGGGACGTGGCCAGACACCATCCCATGCTCCTGCCTGGCCCCACTCGTGTTCTCCATCCACATTGCACCCCACTGCAATGGCAGGTTGGGGACATGCGAGGTCCTGTACCCCAGCAGTACCACCACTGCCCTTTTCCTCATGCTGCCAGTGCTTGGGTCCCTCACTGCCCCTTCTCTGGAACATGGGGACCCAGAACTCATGCAGGAGGACCTCAGGTCCCCGTTCCCAGCCAGAGTAGCACCCACCCATGTTCTGCTCCCCCTCCACAATGCCTTTTCCAGAGGTTCTGGGCTCCACAGGGAACAGGGCAGACAGGCTGCTCTGAGCAGCTGCTCTGTCAGGACAGCTAGGGTGCCAGGGGAGGAGCTCTCCAGGGCACAGCACTGGCCCTGCTCTGCCCAAGGTGCCAAATCAGGGGTGCAGCCATTATGCCAAAAGCATTCCTAGAGTGATGGAAGGGATGATCCTCTTCTTCAGTGACTGGCTGGGAGCAGGGAGACATCCACAGAGGAATGAAGCAAGGACCAAGCCTCCCAGAGTGGTTCTGGTGCTGGGGGGAGGCCAGGAAGCAGGTTACATGAGATGAGGGACAGAGGGGCATGGGTTGGGTCACCCAGCACGGGAAAGCTGGGACCCAAAGGTGCTAGGCACAGAGCTGTATGGAGGGATGGGCCCTTCCTACATTCTTCCCACCAGCCACTGTTGAGTATTTGGGGAGAAACGGAGCCATAGAGGAGAAGGTGAATTAGGATTCAGTGATAGCTCCTATCCATTCCTTGAAGGCTTTAATTTCTTGCATGTTCCCAGGTAACTAAAGGTCCAAGGCAAGCAGCACTCACATGGAATTTCTGAACCATACCATACCTCTGTCTGCCCTGGGGCACCCCAGGTTTATTCTTCTGGGAACATCTTGGCTGGAACTTTTTTATGGCAGGTGACACCAAGTGGCAGAATTGTGCATGAGCTCTGTGCAGGGGTGGGTGCTCTCCATGGCTGAGGGAGTCCTCTGGCATCCAAGCACCAGGGCTGCCAGGAGACACAAGATCCCTGCCAGCCTGAAGGAGGCACAGACTGCAGTCCCCTGCGGAGTCCTGAGGGGGTTCCTGGTGTTCGGGTATTGCTCATAAACCACATGGAAAACAGATGCAGAAAATGGGCCCTGAGGAGGAACCACAGGAGTTGTTCCAGGCAACACCAAGGCCTGCCCAAGAGCCATCTCAGTATCACCCTGTGTGCCTCCAGTACTTCCAGTTTGGCCCTTGTTAACCCAGACCAGCTGTCTGAGCTCTTGTTCTTGCACCCTGGTGTGGAGTCAGGCAGGGAAAGCAGGAAAAGCCATGCAGGCAGCAGGGCACAGCTTGAAAAACAGCGGCAGGGTTTGTGTGTGCCTGTGTGAGAGGAAAGGGTCAGGCAGGACAAGGCAAACCTGGCATGAGCCACAGAGCACAAGGCCAAGCAGGAGCTTCTTGAGCTCAGCTCTCCTTCCACACCGAAGCAATGTACACAAACACTGGAAGTTTCCTAACAACTCCTGTCATCCTCAATTTCAACCATCCTGCTATCCCAATGCCAAAATTTCTCACGCAAATGGCCAGCGAGCAAACACCTCCAGCACAGCAATCTAGCAGGGTGGGTCACTTCTCCCCCACCTGCCACAGACTGGGCTTGCCCCCGGGCCAGGATTGCCAACAAACATGACCAGGATGTGCAGCCCAGCAGGACCAAAAGTGTCTTGAATAGACGTGGAGCTCTCAAGGTGCTGGCTGTGCCCCACAGCATCACTGTACCAGGCTCTGCCCCTGCCTGGGGGATGCTCGATGCCACTGTCCTTGCTGCAGAGCCACATGCACAGGGGAATGGAGCATGAGCCGGGCGGTGCTCAGGGACCAGGGAATCTCTGTGATGGCTGGACCAGGTTTCTGAGTCATCAGCCGGGCTGACAGATAGGATGAGAGGGTGATAGCATCCTCATTCCTCACTGCTGCACCCCAGATCCTGAAAGGATGGACAGGAAAGCCCTGCCCAGGCTGAAGCACTTCCTAGGCTGCCAGCACAGCCCCAGCCCTGCAGTCCACACGTGGGTCTGAAGCATGGCACAGGTCCCCAGCAGCAGTCCCAGGCGGCCCTGGCAGACCCCGCGCTCAGCTCTCGAAGGCCGCGGTCACCCCGCAGCACAGGCACAGGCGGCAGCAGCCGCGCCGGGGGAACAGCGCGGGGGGCACGGGCTCTGGGCACAGCCCCACCGGCTGCTCCGTCACCGCCTGCTCCTTGCACGAGCCCTTGGGGGGCAGAGCGGGCAGGGACCTGCCGGCCACCCGTGGCTGCTCCCTGTCAGCCTTGACGGCGAGGAAGGTGGCCAGGTCGAGGTCGAGCATGGTGACCCCGCCGCGCGGCGTGGGAGTGTTCTGGCGACACTGCGGGCACGGGATCCAGCGCTGCTCGTTGGTGACGGCGTCCAGGCGCTTCAGGCAGGCCTGGCAGAACGTGTGGCCGCAGTAGAGGCGGCGCGGCAGCCGCACGCCCAGGTCGTAGGAGGAGTAGCAGATGATGCACTCGACGCGCTGGCTGCCCCGGCTCGGGGTGCGCGAGTGCGCCCCAACACACGGCCCCACATCCTCTGCCCGGGGGCTGCCACTGGCCTGGGACATGCTGGGGAGGGGGTGAGAGGAGATGTGAGCCATGGCTGCGATGTCATCTCCGAGTGCACCCGACGTGTGACCGGTCCGTGTGCTGGGTTCCCAGGAGCAGCAGGATCCCTGCCCAATATCCCTGCCCGCTGCCTGTCTGCCCTGCCTGGAAGAGCAGGATGCTGCCACTGCAGTGGGGTATCCCTGCATCCATGGGGGATGTGTTTGTCCCAGCGCCATGCTGGGCGCTGTGTAGAGAACATAGATTGGCCAGATCTCAGCAGCCTGCCCAGGGTGCGGCCTGGGACTGGGGGGAGCAGGGGTGAGCAGGAGAGAAGTGGCTGGGTGGAACAGTGCTTGGAGACCAGGCAGCTCCACTCCTCCCCAGCCCCGGGCTGTGCTGGCACAGCTGTCGGCAGCAGGGGGTGGGCATAAAGACTCATGGGGAGGGGTCTGAGAGGTTCCAGCCTCATCTCAGGTGGGGTCTGGTACCCTCCAGTTTATTTGAAAACTTCTCCTGGAGGCCACCAAGACTCTGTTCCCTCTCCTTCGGTGACCTCAAGTGTTTTGGTGCAGACAGATACCCCTCTCCTCTCCTCTCCTCCTCCCAATTCCCTACCTGTCTCCTTCCCATCCCTACCTGTCCTGAGATGCTTCCCAGGGCCTCAGGGTTGGTGGCAGAAGAGCTGTGCTGTCCCAGGGGGCTGTGGTGGTCCTGTGGGGAGCATCAGGGGGCTGAGCTGCCAGCCAAATCCCTGTGGCTGCGGTAGTGGGCAGGGGCTCACCTTTCAGGGATAGGTGCTATTGGATCTGCTGCAGGGAAGCCAAGCCCAGGAGATTGGGTTACAAGCACCTGGGCAACAAAGACCTCTGAAACCTAAGCCCAGGAATGGTCATTAACCATCAGCCTGTGCTTCACTAACAGAAGGAACCATGCCTGTGAGGCCAAGTAGCTCTGGGCTCCACCATGGGCATTGGGCTTGGATGTTGTCTGCGCCTGGGCAGCAGCAGCAGAGTCTTCCACGTCCTGGGCCACCCTTCACAGCCGAGAAGATTTGGGCAGATGTCGGCCAGCGGAGACCCCGTGGCACTCCAGCCCACGCATCCCCAGGTAGTCTGGGCTGTGGGGCAGCTGTGACAGGAGCGGGAGGGCACAGTGGGGTGGCAGGGCTGGGACTGGGGCAGGCTGGCTGTGCCCCTGTGTGGGCTGGTGCTCCCATCTGGAGCCTGGGGATGAGGTGTCCGTGACCTGCCCCTGCCCTTTGCTGTGGGGCTGTGCTGTTGGAGGTTGAGTTACCAATGCTCAGCATCAGGCTGGGAACACCCCAGTACCCCAAGGGGACACCTGCAAGGTGCATGACCCAGGGGAGGTGACAACGCCAGGGAAGTGCCAGACTCTGTCCCCACAGCTGCCCGTGGTCCAGCAGCAGTATCCCAGCCTTGGCATGGAGGGTGCTACAGACTGAAGAGGGGAGTGTGGTAGGGGCACAGATCCTGGGCCCAGGATTCTGGAGGAGAAACGCCTATCCTGGAGGCAGGGCAGAACACCCAGCAGCATTCCTACGTGGAGCAGGAGCGGGGGACAGCTCCCACTGCAGGCATGAGCAGGCAGGGAGGCAAGCAGTGCTCTCCCATGCTGCCTCCTCACCAGCAGCCCTCAGGTCATGTTTCCAGCACCCCTTGGAGAAAGAATTTGGGGTTTTGGAAATGAAGATCCCCACAGGGTGACTGGGCTCGGCATAAGGGCTCACCCCATGGCACTGGTGCCTGTGAGCCAGG
>VRYO01002223.1:5496280-5515147 GCA_009812075.1 Sialia sialis
TTCCAATAAGCAAGACATCACCCACCTAAAGACAATACACATGTCAATACTCAAAGGACACAAAATCTCATCAAGGAGCAATAAGGACTTTGTCCTGTGTGGACACAAAAGCTAAATATGAAAGAAACAAAGGACTGTCTCGCTCCAGGCTACGAAAAACAGTATAAAAATAGGGAGAACCAAGAAGGCAGTGTGAACAGAGGGGGATCTGATGCGATAGAGGTCAGATCATCAGTGGCATCATCAGTGGCGCGTTCACCCAGCACCGACCCCGGGCTCGGTGCTGTCTTTTCGGTTGTGGCTTCCCAAAATCGCACATTCGGTCGCGAAAATAAAAGTTGCTGTTTTAGTATTTAATTCAGCTTGATTCGTTTATTACCTATAACAATGCCAGCAGAGCTGAGTCCCATTACTCAGCTGCCCTTGGCCACTTCTGCCCATTGCTTGGCACCTCAGCTCAGCATAGGCAGGGCTTGGGGCAGGGGAGCCCTTGGAGACAGGGGCTGTGTCTCTGCCATGCTGACACCAAGGGCACTGTGAGCCCTGCCAAAAGCCCACCTAGATCTAGGAACAGGGAATCATAGAAAATATCTTTAAAATCATCGAGTCCAATGTCAACCCACCATGTTCACCACTAACCCACGTCCCCAAGTGCCACATCCAGAGTTTTTTGAACACTTCCAGGGATGGTGACTCCACTCGGCTCTGGGCAGCCTGTGCCAGGACTTTAAAACCTTTCAGTGGAAAGCTTTTTACTAATATTCAACCTATCCCCTGGCACAACCTGAGGCCATTTCCTCTTGTCCAGTCACTTGTTACTTGGGAAAAGAGAACAACTTTCAACTCATTACAGCTCCTTTCAGGAAGTTGTGTGGAGCAATAAGTTCTCCCCTCAGGGAAGGCAGATCTGCAATCACATGGATGGGAAACGTGTTTTCCTGTTCCCAGGACTCGTCCCCGGGCGCTGCAGGGACCTCCGGCACCGCGGGGCAGGGAGCGGCACTCTCAGGGAGAGCAAAGGTCTGCTCGGGATGAACCAGAGCCCTGCACCGCCAGGCACGCTCCAGAGGGAGGAGGTGGCAGCCACCCAGCACAGCACAACCCTCTGCACCCCTGGGCGCCTTGGGAAGGTGAACGCAGCCGGGGAGCACCCATGCGACTCTGTACGCAGCTGGCCGGATCATCAGAGCCCTGGAGAGCTCTGGGGCGCAGCCTGCACCCTCCCCTGCTCACCCCCACTTTCCTGCTGCTCCAGCTTAATCATTGCCCGGCTGTCTGGCAGGCAGTGCCGGCCGCTCCCGCCGTGTTTGCCATCGCCTCGGGGCTGGGCAGAGCGAGGGGCACGGTGACACACGGCAAATGCGGCAGAGCGAGGGGCACAGTGACACACGGCGGATGCGACACCCTGCCCTGCCCTGCCCTGCATGAGCCCCCGGCCGCCCTCGTACCGGCGGCTGTCGCCCTGGGCTGTGCCCGAGGCACCGCACACCCTTGGGGACAGTTTTCCGTCGCCAAGCCGAGCGTGTCCCGCAGAGTCCCGGGGCACCCCCGCCCTGCGGGCTCCGGCGGTGACGTGTCCGTCCCCTGCCCCGCCGCAGCGCACAGGGCAGGGCTGGCAGCGGGGACACCAAAGCAAACAAGGGGTGGATCTGCCCGTCCCCGCTGCCGCGGTCTGGGCAGGGAGAACAAGAGAGCTCCTTGTGCGCGGTGGAAACCGTGACGATGTGTCCCTGCCAGCCTCCCCTGCGAGCCGCACACTCCGGCCACACACCGTGGCACCTGGGCGGGGCTGGGTCGGGACGGGGGCGGCCAAACTGACAGTGCCAAACCTCTGCCAAGCCACAGCCACCCCAGCCCAGAATATCCTGGGGCGTGGGATTTCAAGAGTGATGGGCTTCCAGGCAGTGGTGGGCTCCCAGACATTGTGGGATCTGCGTGGTTGGCATCCAAGCAGTGCTGGGCACCCTGGGCCTCAGTGCAGTTGGACTCCAAGCAGTGGCAAATTCCATGATATGGTGGGCTCCCATTGCTGATGGACTCCCGGGGAGTCACAGCCAGCCCAGGCAGTGCCCCAGAGCCCACACAGCTGGCCCAGCCAGGAACTTCCCTTTGCCAGGCCCTTCATCAGCCTCTCCCAAAGACGCACAAAGTCTTTCCAGACAGGACAGTCATCCAGCTTGGCAGGGCTGGGCTGAGCACCAGCCAGTGTCCCCAGACAGGCAGGAGCAGCCTTTACTGGGAACGCCTGGGCACTGCTGGATGCAGCCTGGCACTGTTGGACAGGCTGGCAGCAGGGCACCAGGCAGCAGCCCAAGAGCTCAGCGTGAGCTGCTACTGCCGTGAATCAGCAGGGCAATAGTTAAGCCTGGTTTGGAGGCTTTAGCACTGCCCTTACACACTCACCAGGGAAAGCAAGGAGTGACACTAGAATCCCAGAAAAGCCTGGGTGGAGGGAAGAGGCACACCTTAGCAGGGCAGTAGAGGACTGTAATTTTATTTGCAGCACCCTGAAGTCATCTGCAAACACAAGCACTCCTCCCAAGCCCTGGCTCCCGCAGAGCAGGCAGTTCTGCAGCAGCCACGGAGCAGCTGCCTCCTGGCAAAGTAGCTGTGCCTGGGATGCCAGCTCCAGAGAGGGCTGCCAGCACCATGGAGGGACGTCAGCACAACAGAGGGCTTGTTCCAGGTCGATGGCAGCAGCCACAGCTGAAACCCAGCCTGGAGGCGCCCCTGCACATTGGGAAGAGCCAGCAGGCTCCTCCTGCCTTCCTCCAAGCCGAGGGAGTTGCAAAAGGTGAATACTGGGCCTCTGCATCCCCCGCAAGGTGCCCAAGTGCTGCCTACTGCTGAAGCTGGGAGAGCCCTCTGCACTGGACCCGTCTCTGGGATGCAGATGGGACAAGAGGCTGTGCCCAGCACCCCACAAGCCTGGCAGGAGGAACAGAATGGGGCTGGGGGTTTCCTGGCACTGGCATGTTAATGCCCACATCCATGCTGTGCCATCAGGTGCTGCCCTGGAGCACGGCCCACACTCAGCCATGCTTTGGCTGTCTGTCTTCCCTGTCTCCATCCCTCTATCCCATGGGCAGGATGGTGAGGAGGAGAAGGACCCAGATGGAGTTTGGTGCAGGGTGCCAGCAGCATCCCTGTGATGCTGTGGGAGGAGGGACGACTCACTTCTGGGGAGGCTGGAGGCTTGTCCCTGGCTCCTCTCCGCTGCCATGGATGTCCTCTGCCATGCACACAGGGCTGCCAGCATCCAAACCTACCCATGAGCAGGTGGACAGTGTGCACACCTTCCCAGGGTGGAGGTTTCCCAGCACAGGGAGATTTGCAGGGGCTCTGTGCAGGATCGCAGGCTCACGGTGCTGCCCTGTCTCCGGTGTAGTCACTTCATGGTGACACCTGTCCTGGCACCCATCTTCAGGGTTCCCAGACTCCATAGCCCACCTGGCAGGTACCCATCACCAGCACATCTTGCTGCAGAATTAATTCACAGGTAAAAAGCAATGTCAGTCCAGCCAGTGCCAGCTCTGCCAGGTGCCAGGGCAGCTTCCCAGGGTGCCCAGGCCAGCAGCCATGTCCCTGTGGAGTCACCTCTCCCATGGTCAGCACATCCCGTGTGTGCAGGGAGGGTCCTTAGGAGATGACACAGCAGCATTTTGGGCACCAGGAGCAGCACCTGCAGCAGCCACATCGCCTGCCAGCCCCCTGCTCCTGGCCCTTGGGTGGCTTGTCCAGGGTCACAGTGTAGAAGGAGGCAGATGAGTCCCCATTGGGCATCCTCAGGCTGGCATAGGGGTTGTAGGGACGGGACCGGGACTTGTCTGTGGAGATGGTTGGGCTGCTCCAGCCATTAGCAAGGTCTGTCTGCTCCTCGGTGCCGTAGGAGGGCACGGCTGTGGGGTTGGTAATGATGGTAGGCTCATCTCTCAGGTAGCGAGTGATGAAGCTTTGCTGGAACTGTTCCCGTGGGATGTTGATGCTGGCGTAGGGGTTCTCCACAGTGACTCCCCGATCCATCTCACTGCCCCTTCTCAGCACACGTGGCCTGGCTGGCTCTGCTCACCCGCTGCGGGACAGAGCCCGTGTTACTGCGGGGTGTGGGGGGGTATCAGTGCTGGGGCTGTTCTCACAGCAACAACACCCGGCACACCCACTGGTTTGGGTGCAGGGTGCGGAGCTGTGCTCCTCACTCCCTGCCCAAGGGACCCCAAGGTAGGCATGGACCCACCGGAACCGGGAGGGGAGGCAGGAACAGGGGTGCAGGGGGTGAGCAGGGCACTGCGGGGGCAGGAAGGGGCACTGAGTGGGACAGAGAGTGCAGGTAGGGCAGTGGGGTGGGGTAGGGATTTCTGGAGGGACACGGAGCAGGAGGGAAAGAAGTGGGGAGAGGAGAGGAAGGAAAGGGGGTGCAGGGGAGTGGAGAGGCAGAGGGAAGATGGGATAGGACAGGGCGGTTGGGAGAGGGATTGAGGAAGGAGCAGGCGGTGGGAGATGGGGAATCGGGGCGGGGGCCTCACAGGAAGAAGCGAGGCAGGCAGGGGAACGGGCGCAGGGGGGAGCAGGCAGGACACGGGCTGGATGGGGACAGCGATCCTCCCGGTACTCACCGAGCGCGGCTCCGGCCGCTGCGGGGCCGCTCTGCCCCGGCTGCGCTTCCTCCTGCATGGACCGCCCCGAGCGGCGCCGCCCCGAGCGACCGACAGACACAGAGCACCGGACCGGCACAGACAGACAGACCGGCCCCGGGAGACCGGGGCAAGAACACCCCACACCCGGCATCCAGCCACCGCCCAGCCCCAGCGCCAACCGAGCTGCCCAGCCCACTGGACATTGCCCCAAGGCAGAGGTCACAAGGAACTGGGCACCTATACCAGGCACTGGACAACGGGCGCTTGGCACTGAGCGCTTGGCAGTGGACAGGGACACTGTTCAGGGGGCACTGGGTCCAGAACCGGACAGGATACTTGGCACTGGACAGAGGAAGGGGGCAACGGGAGGTGGGCACTGGACAGAGGCATTGGGTGCCAGGCAAGGGCACAAGTACCGACACACCAAACCACCAGCAGCCACTGGTACCAGGAACTGGGCACCAGCAGTGGATACCAGCATGGGCACTGGCACCATCACCAGCACTGTGTGCCATGCACTGGGCACTGAACTCTGGACACTGGCACTGGCACCACACTGGTTCTGGGCAGCAGGCAGGACTGGAAGGGAGCACTGCATTCCGCAGGCCCATGGGAACCAGGAAACGCCGTGCACCAGGCACTGGTCAGAGGGCACTGAGCACCATGCACATGTCCTGAGCGCTGGGCAGGGGATACCAGGTCTGCATCCTCTGGCAGTCCCCAAGCCCCCCTGCCAGGCTCTGCCCACCCCCATGGGCACCCAGGTCTCTGCAGCCCAGCATTCCCACACCCCTCCCTGCCTGTGTTTGACCTGTGCAGCCCTAAGACCCTGGGGGTCTGCTGGGGTCCTCACCCCTGCACCACAGCTTGGCTGTGGTGTGGCCTTGTGCCTCCCAACAGGACCTTTCCCAGGGCACCGCTGGATGGTGACACACATGAGGCTGGATGGAATGAGGACATGGCTGTGCCAGGGCAAGAGAGGGGTGCTGGCACCCATGCCAGTCCCTGGCACCAGAAGTGCTGCAGCAGAAAAGACACATTCAGCAACCTCCACCCTGCTCCATCCATGTCCCTGCCATGTGACCCTGCTGAGATGTCCTCAGTCATTGTCACTCTTCCCATCCCTGAGGCCCCCCAAGTGGCTTGTGCAGAGCCCCAACACCTTCCCACAAGCAGTTCCCTGCAGAACCTGTTCCTCCTCTGAGCCTCAGGGATGATGGGACAACATCCTCCTGGACAGGCTGGGGACAAATACCTCAAATTGCAGCCGAATCCTCCTGGGAGTGAATTACATTTCCCACACACATTCAAAAGAGAAAAGCCACTTCCTTCTGTCCATCCTTCTGACAACAGAAAATATTTCTCACCTGTCCTGTGAAGCAGAGGATGCCCAGGCCAGCCCCTTGGCACACGTGGAACAAGCAGGAGAGCTCCAGAGGGCGATGGGAGCCTGCCTGCCCCTGCCAGCACTGCCCCTGGGATGAAGCTGCCAGCAAATCCCCAGCCCTCCTGCCTTTCCTCTGTGACTGATCCCTCGGTCCCCAAGCCTGCTGGGCTGGCAGCTCCCAGAGTGTGGATTCCCTGCAAGGAGACTCAGTGACCTTCCAGGTGGTGGAGGGAAAGGAAGAGGGAGGCCTGGGATTTTTTGGGGGAAAAGCAGAACCTCCTCTGACCAGTTCTAGCATCGAGAGAGGGGCCTCATATGCTTCTGTGCCTCAGTTTTCCCTCCGAGGACTGAGAGTGGGGGTGCAGCAGAGCATGTATTGTGACAAACCAGCATCACAGCTCTTGGGTTCGAAAGCTGCAGAACTCCTGCACAGACCCCCACAGGGCTTTTCTGCCACTGCAGGGTCACCTGGAGGAGAGCCACCAGCAGCCCCTGTCCCTTCACTGGGCCTCGCTGCTGCCCAGTTTTCCATCCTGAGCTGTTTCCACAGAGGAAAACTCATCTATTTGCCTAAGCAGGAATAGAAAAAGAGGCATCTCCAGCCGAGGTGTGCTGCGGTAACCCCAGCCCTGCCTGTCCATGGCTGGCGTGTCCCTGCCTGCACAGGGGATGTCGCTGTGGCTCTCTCTCCAGCAGCACTTTCCCTCTCCTCGCAGAGCTTCAGGAGTGGCTGGGTTTGTCTTTTAGCCCCAGGTTTCCATGCGCAGCCCTGTTCCTGGGCAGCTCCGCTGGCAGGCTGCACAGGCACAGCCCGGGTCTGGGGGACCCTGAGACCCTGCAACCTTCCCTCTCCCAAAGGAGCTCCCACGTGAAGGTCACCTCATAGAATCTCGGGCATTTTCGGGCGAGGACATCCTACATTCTCCTGCCCGGGGCTGCAGACCCCACCCAGCCGCTCGGAGGGGAGTGTCAGCCGGGATCTGAGGTGCCTCCGTGGCGGAGATGTCTCTCAGCTCTCTCACCATCCAGCTGTGGCAGCTCCCACCTCGCAGGCACCTCCCGGGTACACTCATTCTCTGCACGGCACATCTGTGGCAGCCCCAGATGAGGAGAGGTCACACCAACCAGGAGCAGCAACCCCCAATCTGGAGTCTGAAAAATTTCATTTCTTGACAAGAAATCCTCCAAATCTAGCTCCAAGGGCCACATCCAGAAATCGTGTGTTGATCCTTGGGGAGTTTATAGGCGATGGAAGATCCTCAGGTGGAAAAGGTGCTGTGCCAAAGCTTGAGCTGCTGGTTTGGAGTTGGCCCATGTGGGACAACAGGCTGGGATCTGTGCCCTCCTGGAGTAAAAGGAGGAGCTGAATTAATGTGGGTTCGTGGCTTAAAACCAGCCTAATTTCCTGCAGTAGTTTGCAGGGGGAAAAGAAATAGAAAAAAAACCAACCAAAAGATCAATGCCCACTTTGGAGGTGTCCTGTGCTGGGGGGTGATGGAGAGGGAGATTCTTAGAGATGCCACACTACTTCCAGAAGAATAGTGGTGTGAGGAGGAGCCTGGGAAGACCAGGAGAAAGAGGAAAAAAAAGCTAACCTTCACTTTTTTAAAGTTTTTTTGTTTTGTTTTGTTTTTTGACCGGCTCCTGATCTTGCAGAAAGCTTGAAAATGAGGAGATAAGGAGGCAGGGTTCCCAGCATGGGCTGCAGAGGCAGGAGCATCCCCAGCCGTGGGACATCAGCCAGGAGGAAAGTGCAGGTTCAGGAATTCCTCAGTCCCAGTCCATGAGTTCTGGTCTCCTCCCAGCCATACCACGGCAGGGCACCCACAGCCTGTGTGACCCAGCTCGAGCTGTTTGGAGTTTTTGCAGGATATCAATAACTGCAGGGATCCCCTGGGATGCCTCAGCTCACTGGTGCTTCACACACAACAAAAGGCACATTTATTTTGTCAGAAAACAAGCAAACAAAAATAAATCCACAGGCTTGTCCTGTTTCTGGGCCTCTTCTGGGGACAGGTATTTGTGTGGCATCCCAGCGGTGGAGCTTTCCCAGTTCCAGCTCCTCCCAGGGCTCTCCCAGGCACCAGGAATAAAAACCTCGTTTGTAAGCCGTTTGTAAGCATTTCCCCGGGCGCTGCAGTGCCTGGCGCGGGCACAGGAGGGTGGTGATGCTCTTTGCAGCCCGTCAGCCCTGGATGGAGGATGATGAAGGCGACGCTTCCCAGAGAGAAAGGTTTCACACCCGCGGAGGGGGCAGTTCGGCGAGCCGCCAGTGTAAATGGTGGGCACTCACCAATCTTGCGGGGGTGAAGGCTTCGCCGAAGCTCAGGAGAGCCCGCGAGTGGCCGGTGCGAAGAAAGGACACGGGGAGCTGTTGGGTTAGTGCAGGGATGGGAGGGCAATCCCCGAATTCAGGTTGTGTGAAACACACGTGGGGTGATTCCCTTCGGGACATCTCAAATCTCCTACCCTGGAGTGCAGCTGTGCAAGGTTTCCTTCAAGGTTTTACCTGAATTCTCAGCTGCCTCCTCGTTAAAATCAGAGTGAGGCCCGGGGGTATGAAAGGAGAGATCACAGGGAGTGGGAGGCACCAGTGTGGTGAACATCCCATAAGGAGAACCCCGTGGATTGGTGTCACCAGCACCAGGGCTCAGCTGTCACCCAGTGAGGGAGAGCTGTGGGTATGAAGGTGCCGTGGAAGGGATGCCACTGATGCAGGTCTGAGAGGCAATATAGGGAGCACAGAGCAGGAGCCAGGGATAAAGCTGCCAGAGACAAGGGCTTGGGGGCTCATGGAAGCTGCAGGATTTGGTGTCCTGTGCCCTTGAGCAGCACAGCCCCTCGCTAACAGCTCGGGGTGGGAAAATGCAGCACAAAATCAGGCCTGTGTCCCCAGGCCTGTGCTCAGCATGCCACGTGCAAAGACCCTGCCCTGCTTGCCTCTACATCTGCTCAGGGCATGCATGGAGTTTCCACAGCTCTTGGTTCCCTCTCAGGGAAAGTAATATGTCCCAAAGGATGACAGTAGCATTTTAAGCCCAAATGGAGACTGGAAGTGACCTGGTTAAGCTTCTGGACGGGAGAGATTTCCTGTAGGGCCGGAATGTGTCCCGTCTCTCGGGTCAGCACCTGGGTGCACATGCTGGGCTGTCCTGGCCCTGGCACCCATCCTCCAGCAGGCCAGGCCCTGCTCTCCGTGCCAGCTCTGAGCACTCAGCTCCATGTGGAGGGGCAGCACAGGCTCCTCTGCAGAGGCTCCCGAGGCCCTGCTGCTCACCCCACAGCACAGCACAGTCCCAAAAGGGCTGGCAGCTCCTCAGATCTCATAGCATCCCTTGCCGGCGCCATCCCGCTCACACCACGCTCTGCCAGTGACACCCCAGGCACCCTGCAGGCTCACGGTGGGGACAGGCATCACAGCTGGGACACACGTGCTTGTTGTACCTGCCCAGCCCTGCAGGTGCCTGTCGGGACAGAGACGCTGCAGAGGAGCGTCCACGGTACCCGGTTTGCAGGGGCTGCTCTGACCCTGCGCTCCTGTCAGACACCTGGGCGGGGATGCTGCGCTGCAGAGCCCAAAGCCTTTCCAGCTTCATGCCAGGCTCTTCCCTTGGCAGGGGGATGCTGCATTCCTCAGGGATGACGAGCTAGATCTAACACATAACCCAGTGTCCAGGCTGGCACGGCCACACCGACATCACAGGAGTGTTCCGGCGCCTGGCCCGCCGCCGGCCTCTCCCCGGGCTGCAGGAACCAGAGAGGAGCCGGTTTCCTTATCGCCCTCCCGCAGCCCCCTCCGTCCCTCTCCCCTGCGGCTCCCGGCCTGGCCGTCCCCGGGTCATGCCGGGGCTTGGCAGCGACGTGAGGGAAGCAAGCATTGTGGCTGCCCACTGCGGCCCGGCTGGAGGAGAAAGCAAGGATTTCCTGGCCTGAAGCAAATCCTTCCCGTCTCCTCCCAGCTGCCGAGAGCATTGGGGATAAGGGTGGGCTGTTCCCAACGGGCTTTGGAGCAGGAGCCGGGGGCTTCCCCTGCATGGAGCAGCTGCTGAACGAGCAAGGAAGCAGGAGGGAGCATGGATCTGGGCATTTCTGTTGGCAGTGCCAAAATCTCCCCCTCTGTTCCATCCTACACATAAACAAAATCTCTCCTCAGGCAGAGCCTTTGGCCAGCACAGAGATGTTTCCCTTGATGCTGGTGCATTCTCACCCACAATGTGCCACGGGGACAGTGGCAGCAGGGTGGCCTTGTGCCATTGCACAGGGACTTTAGGAAGGGCAATTCGCCCATTGCCAAGCTCAACCCAGCCCCACGATAGGTCGATGCTGTGGAGATCTGTGTCCAGGGGCCATAACCTGCAGCTCCCTGTGCAGAACCAGGCAGCAGCAAACAACCCGTGTGTTCCAAGGCTAAACCCTCACACTGACACCTGGAAAAGGGGCTGTAAGAGCCCCAGCTGGGACACTGGGTTTGGGCAGCTCACATACACAGGCAGGCTTCCACCTGCTCAAATGTCTCTTCCCCTTCCTGCAGATGGAGCAGCCGAGGCAGGGGCAGCTCCTGCTCCCACCCTCGTGGGGTCCTGAGCAGCCTCGTGGGCGATGCCACAGCTTCTGCTGTTCCACGACCCTGTGCAGTGACTGCACCCTGCACCTGCCGATGGTTTTTTTTTTCAGGACAAGGGCTGGTTTCCTGTTATATTTCCGTGATTAAAAGTTTCCAGTCCTGGGGATGGCTGTGGCAGAAGGGCTGTCACTCATCTCCTGGCCTGGAGTATCCCCAGCCCTTTGCCATCCTCTCCTTTGGCCCCTGCTCCGGGGATGGATTAGAGACGGCACCATCCTGCCCCGGTGAATGTTTGGCAGTGGCCACCTGGGGCTGCTCTCCACACGGGGACTCTGTGCAGCACCCAGCTCCCAGCTAAGCCCTTGGCTCCGGCTCTCTCCCAGTGGAGGTCTGGTTTCTGTCCTGCCGTCTGCTTGTCCTCCCTCGCTCCAAACAGTCCCCGTTTGTTTGGCTCTCGCTGCCGGCTGGAGCCGGGGCCGCGTGCCTGGGCCGCCTGTGCACAACGGGTCCTTGTTCACCACCTCCCTCCCCGCTCGCTGCTCGCCTGCTTTAGCAATTAGCCCAATTAGCTGTGCCCTCTCCTTGCTCCCCAGCTGCACGGCGGACCCTCGTCCCTCCTGCTCCGCACCGCTGGCAGCAGCGCTGCTGTCCGGAAGGTGCCACCCCCGGGCCAGCGGGGTGTGGGCACCGGGCCCATGACTGCCACCTTCCTGGGTGGGAAACAGGCGGGCTGTGCAGAATCCAGGTGGTTGTGGTCCATGCGGAATCCCTGATCTCTCCAACCCTCTTTGGCACTTCAGGAGGGTGAGGAAGCTGCGCCGAACCTGCAGTTCCCGGGGTGCCACTGGCATCTGCCTCTGCTCCTTCGCATGGTCTGGTGGGTGCTGCCCCAGCCGTACAGGTGCCCCCCCTGCCTCTCTCCCCGGGTGCGGGGGTGCGGTCAGACGGCTTCCAGCAAGCCACGGCCCTCGTGCCACCGCGGCTGCACCATCCTCATTCATCCTCACATTGCCGCCAGCTCAGTCGGAGCTGGGGGCGGAGGCGGGGGCGAGCGGGAGAAGTTTGAGGTTTCCACCCGCTGACGAAGGCTGAGGCACTGGAGGGGCCTTTCCACAGCAGTTTCCGGCTGTGCCGTGCTCCAGGGCTACTTTTTTCTCTGCCCCCTAAGCCCTTGGAGAAGCCGGAGTGCAATCTCTGGGGAGGTGCTGGGCACAGGAGCATCATCCCTCCTGGCAGAGCCCAGCGAGACGAGCAGGACCAGTCATTCCAGCGTGCTGACAGTGCCTCGTGCATCTCCCAGACTGGAAAGCCAGGGCAGGCAAAGCCCCCTCTGCCCGTGGCCACGCCAGCCGCTGCGATGGTCACAGCAGCGTGGGCAGCCCCCTGCCAGCATCCCCGTGCTGCAGCCATGCGGGGACACAGCACCTTGGCAGGGGCATCACCAGGCGAGATCAGCACCGAGGCTGCCGCTCCCGGGATGGCTCCGAGCGCCCAGCCAGCGCTGACAGCAGCCCCGGGCTCCCGGGGTTTGATCTTTACCGCTCAAGCCGGGCTGTCTGCTTCCATTTGCGTCTGCCGAAGGAATGATGCGAGCGCCGGAGTGGCGCAGGCTGGCAGCTCCGTGCTGGCACGCAGGCAGCAGCCGGGCAGGCAGCCCCTGTGCTGCTGCAGAGCCTCCTCCGCAGCCCCACCAGCCCCAAAGCCCCTGCGCTCATCAGGGTCCTGCAGGAGCCATGGATGAGTGAGCCCGGGCAGGTGAGGGGCTCCCAGGGACCCTGTGTGCCTTGCTGGAAGACAGCCCTCAGCTTTGAGCCTACACCTTCAAAACAAATCCCTTGAGCCTGCAGTCTCAAAACTGCTCTTTCTTCCCCATCCATGGGACCATAACAGCATCTGGGAGGGAGCTGTGGATGCTCAGTGCCCGGCAGAGCTTCCCATTTCCCCCCAAAAACACACGTATCCCTAGCAGACATGGGCATGGCTCATGGTGGTCCAGGTCTCTCTGGTAACCCCTGTCTTGTTCTGGGGACACAGCACAGTTCCAATGGCACCTGACAGCTTCCGCAGCAGTCTGGACATGCTGGGTCCTCCTCCCCAGCTGGAGCTCTGGTTTCTGTTACATGCAGTGGCCTCACCTCCCCATGTCACCTGGATCCAGTGTTCCACTTGCTTCCCCACAGGCTGCTGCAGCTCCCTTGTGCCCAAAGGTCTCCCTTCAGCCAAGGGACTGGGCAAGGAGCCCTCTCTGGAGGGAGCAGAAGGGAACAACAGGCCTCGAGGTGCCCAGAACATCCCAGCATCCTGACACCAGACTTATTGGCCCAAGTTCTTGGAGGACTGCAGAAATCAGGGTGATGAAAACCCCAAGGGCAGATGATGCTGTCAGCCCCAGGGAACATCCCCAAGAGCTGGTGCAGCCCCCCATGTGGGGTGCAGCCCCTCCCAGGGACTCTCTGCCACGGATCCCACACTCCAGCTCCCATCCATGGCAACACTGGGTGTTCACCAGCTCCAGCAACTCCTCCTGCCTGACCCACTCTCCCTTCCAACCTCCCGTCCCTCTTCCTCCCCTGTAGCTCTCCCACCACACGCTCAGACCAAGCATTGGCTCGGCTCCCTGGGCTCCAAGAGCAGCAGCAGCTCTTGCTCCAGCAGCCCCCCGGGGCCTCCCAGCCTTTGTGTGCACCCACAACAACCCTCAGGAGAGTGGCAGGCACACAGGGAAAACGAAATCCTCAGTTCAACGCTCAAATTCACCTAGCTGACCGAGAAATGCAGCCGTGGTGCTCCTCGCAAGAGCATGGGATGCCCATGCTGAGCAAAAAGGACCTGTAGGAGACCTGAGGGTGCTGCCAGCTGCTGAGAGCAGGGATGGGGGAGTGCATTGTGCCCCTAGATCCTGTTGGGAGCCCCAGGACAGTCACACTGGGACGGCAGGATCCCACCACCTGCAAGCACAGCCACAGCCTCAGGCGTGGGGCTGTGTACAGAGCAAGGGGGCCAGCAGCCTGGAGCCAGGCAGGACTCGGTGGGTCCCATCCATTGCCTTCAGGGAAGTTTTCCTGCAAAAGCTGAAATTATACTGCAGAAACAAACTGCTGCTTCGGTCTGGGCTGCTGTTCGGAGCTGTGTCCCAGCTGAGGCAGCACCCGGGAAGGAGGAGCAGGACTTTGGGCACTGTGGCCCCTTCCAGGACCAGCGTGTCCCACCGGGCACCTCGATGGCACCCACGGCCGCCGCTGCTCCTCCTCCCTGACCCAGTTTGTGCCTGGCCGCGGCATCCAGGCGGGCAGCGCTGGCAGGTTACGAGCTCCGGCTCTCCCAGGGAGCCAGCACTGCAAACACTAAATGTCACCACAATTACAGGGCGCCTGCTGCAGCCCCAGCGTCGGCACTGGAGCTGCTCCACCAGCCCTGCACCCGCCCAGCCCCTCAACGAGGGCTGGGACAGCAGCTGGATCCCACCTCTGGCACATGCTCTGGTTTCTTCTGAGCTTCGAGTCCCTCAGGTTCTCTTAAACCCGGCATCAGCTGGGCTGCACGGGCTGAGGGAAGGCTTCTGCAGAGCTGCCATTTCTGTTTCTGGGCCAGCCCTGTCCTGTTTTCCATGGGCACAAGGTGTTTTCTAAAGGAAATGGGTCTCCCTTGCACACTCTCATCCCTGAAATGCAGCGCTAGGTCTTTGTGGTCATCCCTGCCTGGGTCAGCAGTCCCTGGGGAGCAGCAGATCCCCACCGCCATCAATCTTCAGTAGCACTGCAGGACTGGAGAGGAGTTTCTGACATGGCTGTGCTGCTGTGGGGTCACCAACCAAACTTGAACTTCCCCAGCCTACCTGGGGCTGAGGAAGATGCAGCCTGAGATGAAAAAGAGAGTTCTGGTGGGAGCAGAGGCCTCATTTGCCCCATTTGCCCCATTTGCCATACAGGGCCTATGACTCAGAGTGAAGACAGTTTGTCACTCCGGACCTTGTATAGAGCAGCTTTGAATACATCCCACCACCTCTTTGTGTCCTGTTTGACCCTCAAAGAGAAAAAAGTATTTTCCCCTGTGTAGCTATAGGGAAATACTTCTGGAATTTCCCACGTCCTTGCTTGTGGCTATGGATGCCCATCCTCTCTCCCTCCTCTCAGGAGATAACTGTCCACAGTTATCTGTGGGCTGTTAACTGACACTTAACTGAGCAGTACATCTTCCATGAGTGCTCTTTTTTGGCAGCTGAGCAACCCCAGGTCTGCAGCCAGGGAGTCAGTGGGGAGGGGAATGAAGGTCACCACATCTGAGGAGAGAGGATGTGGTCCCTCTGGCCCTTGCCCTCACCCCAACCCATGGGCAGCCCTCCTCCTCCTATTCTTTCCTTCTGCTCAGTGCAGCACCAGCAAAGTGGGCCCCCTCTTCACACCTAGGGTTCATAGAAGTGGCCACAGTATTGATCACTAATAGTAAAAATAATGACTAAACCCCTTGGAATCTGTTGAGGTTTTACGAACATCCGTAACCTTCAAGCTGATCAGAGTACCACGTGTGCACCTCAAAGTTTGTGTGTGGCTTTGGACAATTTGGGGATCTTCTGAGCATCACTTCTCTCATGGTTTGGTCTCTGTAGACAGCTGCAAGCCTAGAAACTAGCCCATTAAAACCCTCCACCATGGTATTAGGATTGTACTGCAAGAGCATCAGTGGTCAGGTCCTGACCACCAGCAACCAGCCCATACAGCGCTTTAAACAGCAACCAGGGAACAGCTCTGCAGCAGCTGGGGCATCCCTCAGCTACCAGCTGGCAACAAGAAACTCTGCTGCTTTCTTGGCAGATATTTCAGTAGCATCCCTCCAAAATGGAGTTTGCTCTGTCTGGGCAAGCTGCCTCTGGTGGTTTTGGTGGAGCATTGTGGCTGATAAGAGCTGCCCTGCTTTCCTCTGCTGTTGGGGTCTGTGCTGGGCTGTCCTGGCCACCTCAGCCAGGTCTGGAGGGTCTCAGCTGGGACAGTGCTGGTTGTGGCACTTGGGGTCCCTTCTCCTGGTGTTCTATCCTGGGAAGGAGAGGCAGTCCTGAGGGGATGGAGACCAGAGGATGAAAACACAATATGTGGGTGCTACGTCCATCCCTCCCAGCCAGGACAGGCCGGGCTGTCCCTGCGACCCGGAGCAGCTGGGCAAGGACAGACCTGAGGAAAGCTGCTCTCTGCAAAGCTGGGGATGAGCTCATGTTTTTGTGGGTGAATTATCTGTGTGATGAGTGATTCACTAGAGCAAAACAAGATTGGTGTGAGAAACAGACGGGATTTGGGGAAGAGCTTTGGATGTGAACTTGGTGACGAGAGCAGCAAGGAGCAATGAAAGGTGGCCTGAGATGCTGCCACCAAGAGCAAGGACAGCATGGATAGAGGCTTGGCAAAAAAAAACGCAGAAAGGTTTGGCACACATAGAGCTGTCAGCTCACCCAGGTGGGCTGGAAAGAAAAGCCTCAGGTGCCATCACAGCACAAGACTGGCACCAAGAAAGAGCTGGGCCATCCTCTCACAACAGGTCCTTCCCACAGGTGCTAGAAATCCAGAACGGCAATAAAATCCTGAGCAAACCACTGGATAGCTGAGCAGGTGATGGCTGATGATGAGGAAGAAATTTAGGGCAGAATTATCTTCTGGCTGTACCATTCATCTCAACAAAGCCTGACCAGCAGTGTTACAGCTCCCAACACATTTACAGAACAAAGGTTTTGTCAAGACACTGAACAGGAATGAGTTTTGCAGAATAAAGCTGTGGTTTCACACCAGGCCAACACCAGCCGAATTACAACAAACAACCTCCTGATTAAAAATAGCAAAACCTTGTTCATATGGGACATACTAAGGGAATCCACTGGCAAAGTTGTTCCTGCGTGTCTGTCCAAGGGGAGCTGTATGTCAGGACAGCAGGTACAACTGAGCTGAGGAGCAATCTCTGAACCCAAAGGTGTGCTTTTCCTGTTGACAAGGTCTCTGAAAATGGTAAAATACATCAGTGCTGCGTGTAAAACCCAGGAAAGCACACATAAGCACAGCTCAGAAGGCATTCTGAGGACATCCTCATGCAGTAGAAATATGTACATTTATGATAACACCCAATGCAACAGGTTTTTATAAAAGATGATGCAATTTGTATGTTTATATGCCACAGTTAGGTGTTAAACCAGGAGTAAGAGACGAGACTCCAAGGCAGAGGTGGCCACGGGGCTGAGGTTTGGTAGGGTCATCACTCAAGTCTTAACCACACAGGCCCAGACAGAGATGGAAGGACTGAGTTTTGAAGGATGAGATTATTTCAGTTTGTGTAGAAAGCAGAGATCTTGGTGGATCAACTCAGCAGAGGAAAGGGAAAACTCTGCATTGAATGTGCAAAGGTTCAGGAAGATCCCAGCACCTTGGCACAAACAAACTCTTATTCAGCAGAAAAGATGCCCAATGTAATTTATGATTATTTTTAAATAGAGCTGTTGCTTAACTCACAGAATAGCAGCATAATAACACTGTGTAGCTGGGTCAGCATGGGGATGCCATATGAATTAATAACAGAAAATAGCTCATGCTCGCTCACTTCCTGCAATTTCCTCTGCTCAGTGAGCTCAGGCGTGAGATCTCAGCTCTTGCTATCTGCACCCAGACACTTAGCAGGGAAGGCATGAGCACCTGACACAGGGAGGATGGGGAAGATGAAGGGAATCCCTGTTTAGCAGGGTTAGAGTGCCAGGCAGCAGCCTCACACTGATTTAGGCAGGTGAGCAGATCAAAGAATGGCACCAGGGACTAGAGGCATTCATAAGTCCCTTATCTGGTGAGAGATACTCAAAGATTAAAAACGCAACCATTGTCAAGAAGAGAGCATGGATTTCCTCCAGGTGGAGGTGATGCTGCAGGGTTCCCAGGGAGAACAACACTCTAGTGTCAGTCTGGCCTGGGAATGGAGCACAGCTGAGCTCTTGGGGTGCCAGGGCATCCTTCTGCCTTGGTGGCTTTGGTCATCTCTTCCAGGTCAGGAAGAGATGCACCTGGGTGATATTTCTATCATCATTGCCTGAAGTGTGGGTGAGAAGATCATCTATGGGCTGCATAAGGCCTGGCAGAGCTGTGTAACCTCCAGTTCCTGTATCTGTCTCACAGATTTGGGGCCAGACAGTGATGATGTGAGGACAATGTGGCTGTGTGGACACAGGTCCAGGACCATGCAGACGCCTAGTTAGAGGGGCTGGATCTTTGCTGCATCAGGGCTGGAGGGTCAACAAGCAGGGCTGGGCAGGGGAATCTTCAGGGAGGGCACAAAAGTCCAGGCAAAATCCTGGAGGAATATAAAAAACTGAAAACCAGCAGGCAGCATGAGCAGGGAAACCCCAGCAGCACCCAAAGGAGCCTGGTGAGCTCCCAGCAGCATCCTGCTCCAGCCAGGGCTGGGTGGAGTGCTGGAGTGGGTTTGGGTTGGAGTGTGCACATGCCTGGGTCACTGTTCTGGGGGTTGGGGCACGGGAGCTGGAGGGCTCTGTGTGGAGCTGCCTGCTCTTTTTGGCCATTTGCCTGTGGGGTCCCCATTCTGGAGGCACCCACAGCAGGGGGAGGAAGCAGCCTGGCCTCTAACATCTGCCAGGGAACATCCATACTTCTCACATCTGCAGGAGCCAGGAAGCACGCACCAGGAGTCATCTGCTCAGGGCACCTTGTGGGGTGTCCCCAGCCTGTGGGGTCCTGTCTGCCTGGGCCACTACGGAGGTTACACCAGCAAGCCCTTGGCCATGAGCTCCCCAGTGCTCTGCAGGGACCTGTCAGGATTTGCGGAAGCCAGTGGTCGTGTGACCCCCCCGTCCCCCATCCACCATGGTGAACCCACTATGTCCCCAGGGAGCTCAGCAGGGACTGGGGGGCTGTCAGGGGACCCCCTCTGCTCCCCCGACAGCCGGTGGCCATGGATCCCAGGGGACACAGTGCAGTGCACGGCTGATCTGGCAGTGGGAAAAAGCAGCGGTGGGGGAATCCCCCACTGTCCAACCTCTTCCCAGCCCCGGGAGCTGCAGGGGCTGCTGGCAGGGCCCCGCTCCCCGATGCTGCCCCACAAGCGCCGGCGCGGAGCCGCTTGCAGCGCGCTGGATGCTGAGTCACCGCGGGCCCCTCGGAACGACCCGCGGGAGCCCGGCCGGCGGCAGAAGGAGGGGGGGCCGCAGGGAGGTCTCGGGAGCGGCTGCGGGGAGAGGAGGTGTGGGCCAAGAGGGGCTGTGGGGTGGGGAAGCGGGATGTGTGGGACAAGGAGGAATGTGCGGG
>VRYO01002223.1:5516147-5558831 GCA_009812075.1 Sialia sialis
ATGCTTGCGGGACCCCAGTCCTGCCAGGGCATGGCCCCCGGGACACCTCGACTGGTGCTGGGCAGGGATCCAGCCCACCCTCCCAGCCCTCAGGCACCCGGGGCAGAACCCCCACGGCCTCTCTTCATCCCCAAAGGCTGCTGCTGCTGCAAGCAGATGGCCCCCTCGGGCCCCCTCCGCCAGGCCTGGCAGCACCCGGCGTGAGCAGGCATCCCTCTAACAGGATTTGCAGCATGATGGAGGAGAGCGCCTTCGCCCTTCTCGGAGGAGAGCCGAGCTGGCGCAGGGGCTGTTGAGGGAGAAAATGGCCTCAAGCTGGCTACCTGTCCCCCATCTCCTGCCCCCAAACCTGGCCTGGCTTCTCCATCAGCCCCGGGACAAGGGCAGGGAACTAGGAAGGGGGGAGAGGAAGCTGAAGGGAGGGATAATAGCAGGGACAGATCAGGAGCAAGCGATGGAGGTAAAAATAGATCCACTGAGCAGAGGAGGGGCTAAACGTGAGAGAAAACCCTGAGCAGAGGCAGGTCGGTGGAGGAACCCCTTCGGGAGGGGCCCTGCAGCCCAACGGGGCTCTGGGGGACCTGTCCTCCCACCCTCAGGGCAGAGGGGGTTCCTGGGACCCCACGCTCGGGGCCACTGAGGGGATGCCTGGGGGGAAATACCTGCCTGCTCCCACTTCCGCAGCCCAAGCACGCGGGTGGATGGACAGGACCTGCAGCGCTCGATTGCCAAATTGCCGGGATGCAGCCCGAGGGAGCGCTGGCAGCCGGTAAATCCCTGAAGAGCCTTGGATCCAACCCCATATCACTTTTCATTTTCAGCAAGCACAAAGCTGAGCTGGGGACAGAGATACCAGGGACCAAGGGGACAAGGTGTGTGGTGTTCTGGCCGCAGCCAAGGTGAGCTGCCCTCCGGCCCGGGATGTGCCCTGAGCCCCTGCCCTGCGGGAGCTGCCAGTGACGGCAAGTGGGAGAGCCGGGAAGTCAGAGCAAAGGAATTTGCAAACACATTCTTCAGCGCCACGAGGATCCCACTGCATGTAAACAGGAATAGAGGTCAGGCTGGGGCGAAGTGAGAGCTGCCTCCAGTTCTGCAAGACCCTCCCTGGACTCACCTGCCCTGGGCAGTGCCCAGTTCCACTATCCCCAAATTACTGTTCCCAACTGCACCTGATCCACTGTGGGAAGTAGCAACGAAGGCAAAGAGCAGGGCTGCTGAGTGACTGCCAATGTCACGTTAACATCCCAGCGGGGCTGCAGGGAGCCGGCACTTTGATCATCCGCCCAAGAGCATCTCGAAGCAGGCAGGATGCCACTGTGAGCCCTGCCTTCTGCCTGCCCCAGCCTCGCGCCTGGCACCCTCCGGGCTGACTGCAGAAGAGGGGCGCGGGGCCCGCTGGCGCTGCCCCGTCTCCCCAGGATGCTCTCCTGCTGCTCCCCGTGCTCCTGCTCCGCAGCCAGACCAAGATTGAAAGCTCAGCAGGCTGCCGACATGTTTTAGCCTCATGCAGGCGTCCCTCAGAGACCCCAGAGCAGTGGACAGTAATGTGAAAACGATACTCATGTCGTGTCTGAAAGGGCAACAGGTCATCATTAAAATGGAGGCGATGAAAATCATCCACCCGGAGAAGTTCTCGGAGCTGCAGGCATCGCAGCCGCGCTACGCGCCTGCCCCGCGTCGCGAGCCGCCCCTCGTGGCCAAGCGTGCGTGGCCCTCCGAGTCCGAGATCATCGTCAACCAGGCGTGCGGGGACATCCCAGCCTTGGATGCCACCCCCGGGCCGCTGCCGCTGCCCCGGACTCCTCCCCTGCCGCGGCGTGAGCGCGGCTACCAGGGCCAGCGCAAGGGCAGCTCTGAGGTTTGCTACCACCGGCAGCCGCCCTCAGATGAGGTGATCGTCAACCAGTACGTGCTGCACCCCTCGACACCCTGCGAGCCCCTGGAGTGCCCCACCTGCGGCCACATGTACAACTTCACCAACAAGCGGCCCCGCATCCTCTCCTGCCTGCACTCGGTGTGCGAGGAGTGCCTGCAGATCCTCTACGAGTCCTGCCCCAAGTACAAGTTCATCTCCTGCCCCACCTGCAAGCGGGAGACCGTGCTCTTCACTGACTACGGGCTGGCAGCGCTGGCCGTCAACACCAGTATCCTGAACAGACTGCCGGCCGAGGCCCTGGCTGCCAACCCCGTCCAGTGGAGCAGCGACACCGACCGCAGCTGCTACCAGACCTTCCGCCAGTACTGCGGGGCCGCCTGCACCTGCCACATCCGGAACCCGCTGTCCTCCTGCACCATCATGTGAGCCCCGCGTTCCGCCCGCTCCTCCGCAGGGGGCTCGGCGGGCAGGACAGCGCGGCCAGCGCCACAGCCAGTCCCCTGTCCCCTCTCTGCCAGTGGCACAGCCAGTGAATGCTCTAATACTCACTACGGCCAAGGATGTGGGACTGGTGTCCTTGCCAGCACTCGCGGGGGGCAGTAGGGGTGCTGGGACCTGGCAGCAGCCCCCTACTCACCAGTGGTGTCTGGGGAGAGGGACGCTGGCGTGGGGAGCACATTTACCAGCGCATCCAGGCTCTGCAACTCCCCTGGCCCTGCTGTGGGTGCTCCCATGGTGCATCGAGCATCTCACCGTGCTCCTTCCCCGGGTGCCTCTCCCTCCTCTCTCTCTGGCTCTCCCAAGAGCAGACGCTGGGTTGTGGCCGGAGTGACACCCTCCCCATCGCCCCATGGCCGGCAGCAGCAGCACAAGGAGCCCTGGAGATGCATGGTGCCACACTGAGCCACCCTCCCAGCACAGGAAGTGAGGACAGGTCCCCAGCTGGCCCCTCCACCCCCTCTCTGTAAGTTATTTGCCAAAGCTTTCATCTCAGTGGCCACGCTGCCGTGCGCCCGGGTCTCAGTAGCCACACCAAGCTGTCACACCGGCCCCTCGGATGCCAGCAGACATGCGGCCCATGTCCTCTGCAGGCCCTTGAGGAAAGCTCCACTTTGTCCTCATTTTGGAGGATTCTTGTTTTTTTTTCCCCATCCCTTTCCGGCCACCTCATCCCAGGCCACTACATGTTTGCCAAGGCATTGAGCTGTCCCCGTTCTCTGCCCCTCCACCCGGAACCCACACCAGTGCCCCATGGGATGGCTCAGGAGGGTGGCACGGGGTCCAGTACCCCAAATTGCTGACTCTAGCAAGGGGATTTGACTGGGCAGGAGGAACGAGGTCTGGCTCCAGCCCACAGTCCCTTCCCCTGAGCAGTACCTCTGCTCTGACCGCTGTGCAGAGGGGCTGGCAGGGCAGCAGCCCCCTGTGCACAGTCTTGCTTTCTCCAGAGCACCTGGAGGGGTAAGTTTGCTGCCAAAAAAGAAAAACAAACAAACAAACAACACATAAAAAAACAAACAAACAAAAACAAAATAAAGAAAAAGCCATAATTTTGGGTGCTCCCATGGGGCTGAGCACCACAACCCAGCATGGCCAGGGGCACACACTTCCCAGTCCCAGGGCGCTGGGCTGGGTGAGCCGGAGGGTCACAGAACCCTGCATCCTGGAGGAAACAGCAGCTCCTGACACTGGCCAAAGCCCAGCATCCATCCGGGGAGAGGGGCCAGTCCATGCCCCGCCCTGTCCCGAGGGAGCGGTGATGCTGCTGGCGCAGCCCCAGGATCGTTCTCCCCCCTCGGTGGAGAATGGCATCGGTACCGTCTCTGTGTTGCTCTGCCAATGCCTCCCGCTGCTGGTTGTGACCATGATCATGTTTTATACCCAGCCTTGTTCTGACCCCCATCAGTCTCCCCAATAAAGATTATATTGGAACGAAGACCAAGCTGGAGTCTGGGGGTGCATGACTGTGAGCAGGAGTGGGGTGACACACCAGGATGTGCCCTGGCCCTGCTCCATCTGTGGGGCAGGCTGGGGGGCGATACCCAGCTTACAGCTTTCCCCTGGGCTGGCACCTCCTGCTGCAACCTGGCTTTCAGCTCTGATGGAGTTGTGTCCCCTCTCTGCTCAGCCCGTGCATGTGGCTTGGCACCTTGGGGGACCAAGCCCAGCTTGGCAAGACGTCCCCAACCACACCAAGAGATCTCAAATACCCACTGGATGTCCCCTTTCTCCCCAGGAGGTGGGGGGAGGATGTGCCATTTGGTGGCACTTGCTGTTGAAGGGAGCTGGGCAGGGACACGGGGCGTGCTGGGCTCCCCTTGCCATGCTCTGGTGAGGCAGCTGCACCCATGGGCCCCTCTCTGCACCATCCCCACAGCATGCAAGAACTGCCCTGGGGCTGGAGTGCACCTGGCAGCACAAGCACATGACACCCACTGCCTGCCCCGCTGCACCCCAGGGCCACTGGGATGGGAGCTCCACAGCTGGGAGAGTGAGAAATCTGCAGCAAATCAGATGGGATGGGATAATGCAGGTCCCCAGGGCAGGTTGTACACACTGGCTGGTGTGGGCCCCCAAATTTCTTCTCCAGGAGCAGTAACTGTCTTTACCCTCTGCTCTGGGCCAAGGTGGAGCATCTACTTCCAAAGCAGCAGCATATCCAGGAGGGTGCAAGGGTGGCTGCAGACCCCTTTTCCTTGTGTGCTGGTTCCCATCCCAGGGAGGTTTCTATGCCTGGAAAACAGAACCACCTCTCAGTCCATGGGTGCTGAATTAAAGCACCAATAATGGAGCTGATGCCCCTTCCATCCCCGAGGATGCTGCAGCGTGTCCTGTCTCCCTGTCCTTACCAACATCCCTACCCTGCATCCATATTCCACCATTCTTCATGCAGCACTGGCACAGTGTGGGGGTCTCCTAGTGGTCACAGCAACCTCACACTGAGCCAAAAGATGTGGCTGCTTGGGGGAGTTGAGTCCAGGATGTGCACCTCCATCACCCCAAAAGCTCATGCTAAATCCAGGATAAAGAGCTCTGGCACCCCAAGAGCTCATTAAATCCAAGCTGAGCTTTTCTTTCCCCAAAGACACTGAAGCTGCAAGCCAGCCAGAGCAGAGGTGGCGGCAATTTTGCCCTCAGTAGGAATTTACCCTTTTTATTACATAAGTATAAAGGGTACAATGTGTTCTCCCCTACCCTTGTGGCACCTCTTGGGCACAGAGTAAATTTAAAACTGCTAATTTGATTTTGAGTTGCAATTAAGGGAGAAATAGGGCCTTTCACGAGCAAGTACTGGGCGAGAGCCCATTTCTCCTGCCCTATTAACCTCAAATAAGCACTTGCTGGAAGAGGGGCCAGGTTTGCTGCAGAGGACAGGAACCTGGGGTGGTGCCAGCCCTTGTGTAACAGATGCAGGTGAATTACAAGTCTTTCACATCCCCCAAAATGCTCCCTTGGCCATTCTCAGCTTTGTGCCTCCACGCTAAGTTTTTAAAGGTCTCCATGTCCTACAAGCTGCTTAAGCATGGCCAGGACATGGCTGCAGGAGCAGGTTTGGCCACGGAAGAGCAGAGATGGTCCCAGATGTTCCCAGGTGAGCTGGTTGTAAAATCTTCTCATTGATGCAACATCTATTCCCGGCTGGGATGAAACTCTGAGCTCTCCCAGTGTCCAGTTTGGGAGGGGATATGGGGAGTTAAATTGCTGCTGGGGATAACCCTTTTCCCGAATGTCCTTTCCATCTCATTTTAGATGGGAAGTGCCAGGATCAGGCTGGGCTCAGCCTTTAGCACGGTTTTGGGGCATGGTGTTATCCAGTCATTCTCCCCAGAGTTAAGAAGCATTTGGACAATGAGGTGTTGGGGTGTCTGTGCATGGCCAGGAGTTGGACTGGATGATCCTGATGGGTTCTTTCCAGCCCAGCATTCTGTGATTCTGTGTAAAGCAGCTCCTGCATCCCAACCGCTTGGTGCCTGGGGCTCAGGGCTGGGGCTGCTCTGCTCAGGCAGGGGACAGTGGCAGCACTGGACAGTGCCCATGCTGGTCCCCCATGTGGTGGCCCCACCACCCGTGTTCTGCCGCAGAGGTTGCACAACAGGAGCATTTTCCATGGATGCAAACAGCGGGATTCGGCTGCGGCGCAGGCGATGGGGAAGCGCCGTGTCCGGCTGCAGGGAGGTGGCTGAGCACCAGGACTGTGCCCTCCCTGGGGACACACAGCCTCAAAGCTTCCCCCGGGGTGTTCCCATACCCAAACGGCTGTTCCAGCGGAGAGGAAGCTGCTTGCGACGTGCCAGCGCCCGCTTTCACAACGGCGCAAGCCCGCGGTGACAGGATAATGGGTGGTGGCACCGAGCCCGAGAGCTGGGACAGGTCTCCAGGGCAGTGAGGGACTGCTGAGCTCGGGAGCTTTCTTGGGGTCAAGTCCAGGAGAGGGCTGGCCTCAGGCACAGGCTCCTGCTCACTGCCCAGCTCCATGTCCCCTCCCGTGCTGGTCCCATGGCTGCTGGCCCTGTGGTCACTCTCCCAACGGGCAGGGGGTGGACACATATCCCCAGAGTGGGGGTGACTGGAGAGGGGAAGGTGCTGCTGGTTGTTGGGATGGGGATGCCTCTGGGCAGAGCAGGATCCAGGTGGGACACGCTGGGCTGCAGTGGGACAAGCCAGGACAGAATGGGCAGGTCCCTGCAGGGATGAGGACAACCAAGTCGCTGCTCTGGGGACACCACATCACCTGGTCCCAGCAGCTGGGGGATGTGATGAAGCATTTGGGGCGGTGCAATGGGGTGTCAGGGGCTTGGGAGAAGGGACAAGGTTTCAAGTGGAGAGGTTGGGTGGGTTTGGGGAGCTGTGCTGGAAGCCGTGCCCACAGCAGAAACCTTGCATCAGCCCTGGGTCAGCCCTGCCAGCCCCCAGCTCTGTCAGCCACCAGCCCTGCTCACCATTATCTCAGGGTGCTAAAAATAACCCAGCCCTGGGAGTAGACATTGCAGCCGGGCTCCACACCGCTCACAGGGTCCATCCCCCACCACAACCCCCAGGGACCCCCTTCTCGCAGGGTTGGAGGTGCCCTTCAGCTTTTAGCACCCAGAGGTGCCTACAGCTGGCTCAGGGAGCATGGGAGTGCTGGGGGAGTCCCGTGAGGGCAGCTCTGGTTCACCCAAACACCCCTGTGCAATGTAGAGCAGGGCACGAGGCTCCCACAGGGTGACAGGGCCCCCCCAAGTGTCTGAGCTCCCCCTCCCCTCCCCACAGGCTTCATGGAACCAAAAACGCCCCACCCAGGCCTGAACTGGTGCTTCTCCTGATGGAGCTGCTCCACTTGGTATAAATAAATATTCCTTGGTTCCACCAGGGCTGGGGGACCCACCTGCTTCTGCCTGCTGACCTGACCCGTTTTGGGATGCCCTGCTCCTACTCTGTGCCTCAGCACTTGGCCAGAGCAGCCCATGGCAGGGCTGATGCTGAGTGGCACCAGTGTCCTGGCAAAGCCCACAGCCCCAGTCTCTGGCCTCCTGGGCACAAGGACATTGGTTTTCTGGAGGGCTGGGCACAGCAGTAATCACTGCCTTCCCACCCCCCAAACTTCTGGGCAAGAGGAAGGGGGTGGGGGAGCTGGCACCTGGTGATCTGTCCCCCACAGTCAAAGTCTTGAGGAGGTCCTTGCGGGTGTTTCCAAGGGAGAAGGGCAAAGCCAGGACATGGGGACGGTTGCACAAGACCAGCACAGCCAGGCAGGAGGACAGGGCACAGCAGTGTCACCAGCCCTTCAGCAGGGCTGGGCTGAGGGGGACTGAGAGGGGTGACAGCACAGGGAGGAGGGAATTGGCATGGGGTCAGCACAGAGTCTTGGCAGGACACCCAGAGGAGGCCAGCAGTGACAAACAGAATGCTGCACATTCCAGCTGGTGGAGGTGGGTGTCAGCACCCTCGAAATGGAATCCTGGCTGGACCTCAAGGGTCTGACAACTCCCTGACACCTACCACCAGCCCAAAGGTGGCTGAAAGCCTGGGAGGATCCCCATCCCTGTCCCCTTGGTTTCCTCAAGGAGTGTGGAGGAACAAGGATACAGAGCAGCTGCACCATGACCCAGACATCACCTGGCTGGCAATGAAAAGCAGAGCCCAGATCCTGCTCAGCCCTGAGACACTCATGCTCCATGGCAGGTCCCATGTGGGCACAGTCACCACAGACTCCTCCACCCGTGTATGGCAAGGACAGAGCTGTGTTTGCTCACTTATCTCCCTGAAGGGCACAGTCTGAGCATGGGCTGGCACGGTTCGCCAGGGACTGGGAGGTGCCATGGTGCAGCACGCACCTCTTGTAGGGTGGCTGGGGACCACTGGCTGTGCCCCTCCTTGTACCCCACTGCTGTGCCCCAAGGGCACATGCCCAGATCAGGCGCTGAACTCAGCTGGACAAAGCTGTGGTAGAAACACAGGTTGTATTTTCAGTCCATGCTGGGGAATCCCAGCCCATCTGTCCTGGGACCAGGTGGCACAGCCCTTGGCACAGCCCACGGCACAGCCCACGGCACAGCCCTGCTCTGCCCGCAGAGCCTCTCTGGTCCCCAGCCCCAAGGCCAGGGATGTGCCCCAGTGCAGGAAGGGCCCCCACTCTATGTGTCCCTTGGCTGTGGCAGTGATGTGTCACCTGCTGCCCTGGTGATGCCCAGCTCCAGAGTCACCTCACTCTGCTGCCTGCTCCTGCTCCTCTGCTGCCTCTCCCACTCTGGGCTCACTGGCAGCGCCAGGTTTCCCAGGCACCAGGATCACAGGCGTGCTCCTGGCTGGCACCACAGCCATGGGCAGAGCTGGAGCTGGGCTCCTCTCCTCACGCACACTCAGCCTGAGGGCACAAAGCCAGCGCTATTTGTCTAGGATGAGGAAGAGCATCACCATGAGGACGATGGGGAGGAAGATGAAGAGCAGGCTGAGCATCTCTGCCGCCAGCAGGAGTGCCAAAACCAGGAGGTAGCAGCAGCGGCATCGCCGCTCCAGCCGGGCCAGGGCACGGATCAGGCAGGGCGGGTACCGCACGCAGGGCAGGCACCCGAACATGCGGCTGGTGTGGAAGCGCACCTGGAAGCGATGCTCGAGGGCGCCGGCCAGGCCCGGGCGCCGGGGCGGCAGGGCAGGGGGCCGGGAGGCGGCCAGGGCGCCAGGGGAGCCGGGCTGGGCATGCAGCAGGAGCAGCTCCTCTTGCAGCTTGCAGATCTCCCACTCCAGCATGGGCGTCTTCTGGCGGCAGATGGGGCAGCGCACGCGGCCGAGCTCGGCGCCGGTAGCCGTGGCCATGATGGCTCGCAGGCAGGCGCGGCACAGCCCGTGGTTGCAGTTCAGCACGGCCGGCTTGTGCCGCTGCTCGTCGTAGGGCTCCGTGCAGATGGGACACTCATCCTCGCTGCCCGCCAGAACGGGGCACGGCTCTGCTGCCACCGCCACCCCATCGCTCGATGCCTCCTGTGCCTCATCGAAGAGGCTCAGGATGGAGCAGGAGATGTTTTCAGAGCT
Source organism: Sialia sialis (assembly GCA_009812075.1). Classification (NCBI taxonomy): domain Eukaryota; kingdom Metazoa; phylum Chordata; class Aves; order Passeriformes; family Turdidae; genus Sialia; species Sialia sialis. The sequence continues at coordinate 5,525,536 of VRYO01002223.1, forward strand.
GGGCAATGGACTCTCCCTGCTAGGCAGGATGGGGCTGGTGGTGTCGGCAGCAGGAGGGTCCTGCCCCGCAGGCAGGGAGGCACCGTGGGCAGGTGGCTCCTCATGCCTGGGCAGGAGAGGCTCCCTGGCATCCTCCACCGGCGGCAGCTCCCAGCACCCCCAGGCAGCAGCAGACGCCTCTCCACATCGTGGGGGCATCTCCCCGGGGTTCTCCGACCCCACAGTCTCGCTCTCGTCCCGTTGTCCAACACAGCCTTCACCACCGGCCGCCTGCACCAGCGGCGGGCCAGGTTCTGCCTTCTCACCCGCCTCCGGCTCCATCAGGGTGGCCAGAGCAGCCACCCCGTTCACCCCCTGCCCACCGGGGCCCCTCGGGGCTGGGTGCGGGACGTGGGTGCTGCTCCAGGGCAGGAGACTTCTTCAGCAAGGCTGCCTGAAGGGTTTGAAGGCAGCAATGTCCGTACAGAGTCCCAACATCCCTCCGGTTCGGTTTGGGGTGCCCTCCCAGACCTGTGGGTCAGGAGCCTCTGACGCGGGGTGCAGCCCCATCACCCTCACCGAGAGGCCACCCCAAAAGGGGCAGCACCGTGAACATCCAACAGCCTTTTCCTTTTCCTCCTCCTCCTCTTCCTCCTCCCCAGCAGCACCGCAATACTGACCCGCCACGGTCCAGAGGAGAGGCCACCGAGCTGAGCGCTGCCGGGTGCTGCCCGCTGCGCCAGAAGAGCACAGGCGTGGCGGGCACTCGCACAGGCAGCTGCCTCCTGCCGTGGGCCCGGCAGGGCTGGGGCTGAGCCTGGCTGCAACCAGTCTGGTTTGTCAGCTTCTGGAAGCAGCTCAAATGCAGGGAGCCCGGGGCAGGCAGCCATGCCCTCACCAATCAGCTCTCGCTGGAGCTGGGGAGGAGCTGGGCCCAGGGCCGCCTCTTCTCCTTGCCCAGCACAAGTGGAGTCACCTCTGTGGTCAGTGCTGCCCGCACCACTGTCCCTGGGGCACGGCCGTATGGCCCTGTGCTCCACCAGTTCAGTCCCCCAGCTCAGACCCGAGTATGGTCCCCCTGAAAAGAACCTACCCCAGTACATCCCCCCAGAAAGGATTCTGCACTATCCCAGTTCCCAGAACAGGCCCTGTGCTCCCCCAGTCTAACTCCCTGCACCCCAAGTTGGTCCCTGTTGGTCCCCTGGCTGGGCCACCTCTCCTTGGCATATTCAGGTTTCCTTCCAGGTTTGCCACCTGGACAGGGCCCCAGATGAGGGAATGGTGGCATCAGGGTGATGACTGCCATGCAGCAGCTCTGCACTGGCCCCACTGTCCCTGGCACATGGGGACGCTCAGCCCAGCCAGGGTCTGTAAGTGCAAGAGCTCCTCAGAGCAAAGCAGTGGGGTGGGGAATCCCCAAATCCCCGTTCACCCTCACTGTGGTGTCACAGTTTGAGCAATGCCCCAGGCACTGCTCGCCCCTGCAGGACCCTATGAGTCGGCTGTGGGAGGGTGGCTGGGTCACAGGCGTGGCATGGCACTGCTCTCCCTTCCTGTCCCAGCCTGCTTCCAGGGAATGTCCCTGCTGATTCATGCCCTGGGTCCTAATTGCTATTTACACACTGGCACCCAGTTTGCTCTACTGGGGGAGGAAGGAGGTGGCACTGGTCCCACTGGGGCACGGGCAGGGCCAGGAGGGTCCAGAGCCTCGAGGCTGCAGGGAAAGGACTGGAAGCAGCGCCCAGGAGAGGGTGGAGGAAGAGATGCAGCTGAGCAGGCACTCAGGGAAGCATGTAACTCAGCAGGAACTCGGAGCTCAGACCTCAGCAAGCTCAGGATGATGAACTGGCAGCAGAGGCATCGAGGCTTCCTCTTGTGCCTGTCCCTGCTGGCCTTGGCCACTGGAGATGGGGGAACAGGTCTGTCCAGGCAGCCTCTTCCTGCAGCACGCACTGCTGAGTAATGCTGGGGTGGAGAGACTCACATGCAACACTTCCCCTTCCTCTGCCCTGCCACAAACGGCGGCCACTGCCACTGCCAGGGCTCCAGCAATGCCCTAGGTGCCACCCATCCCACACAGGGACCCCAAGGGCAGATGAGTCCCATGCTGAAGCCAACCAGCAGCACCCCCAAGAGACCTCCAGCTCTGGTGGCGGTGGGCACAGGGAGCCAAACCTCCCAGGAGAAAGGGTTCACCCCACTGCCATAGCCCTGCTGCTGTCAGGGACCGGATGGTTGGGTAAACTCAGCCCCACCCTGCCTGGGATAATCCCAGCCCAAGAAAGACACCAGAGGCAGATCCTTTTGCTAGCTCCTGTATTCAGGCAGTCTGTGGGGAGGCAGGGAGCCAGGCTCACGACCAGGTTTCAGACTGGAAGCGCTGGGACCGTTCCAGGGCTGTTAAATGCTCCTCTGCTTCCGAGGGGGACAGGCCACCTTCCAGCTGCAACACCAACTGCAGGGCCTTGACCACTGCTGATGGCATCTCCTTGGCATTCCTGGGGAGAAAGCAGGACACAATGGAGGGCGAGCAGGAACACGGGGGGCAGAGCAGCAACCCCAGCGCTGGGGATCAGGAATCAGCAGTTCCTGTGGCCAAGCCCACCACAGGGCAGTGGGAACCTGCCTCATCCGGCCACAGGGACAGGGTAAATGACAAGCTTGAGAGACAGCTCCTACCACTCCCTCTCCAAGGAGAGCAGGGCCGTTATCCACAGGGCTCCTCAGCTCGGGCACGTGCAGGCAAAAACACGGCCATGGGCCCCAGACCCCAGGGAAGAAGCACCACAGGTGAGAAGCCCAAACACCAGCCCCACACAGCTCCATTTGCCAGCATCCTCATTACAGAGACACAGACAACACGCACGAGTTGGAATTTATCGGCAGGAGGACAGGACCCTGTCCTTTCATCTCTGGAATCACTCAATGTCAAACATGTCTGATCTTCAGGAGGGCAGGAGCAGCTGCTCCCATCCTGCTGCTGCCTGCTCTCAAGAAATCCAGAATGACTAGTTTGATGGTGACATTTGGAACCAATGCCAGTTCAAACTTCAAAATCAGAGAAATGCTGGAGAAAACATTGAAAATACCCAAACAGAACTCAGCGCTTTCAAGCACAATTATTTCTTAGGGGAAATCAGAAATTCAGACTTCTTTTTCCTGGAGAGAATTTCATTTGATGAGCTGTCTGTGCAACAAAAAAAATCTAATAAAAAATTTCCCAGCCTGCTCCAATTGGCACAAGCAGCTGGCAATGTCCTTGCTGTTTCCCAAGAACAAGGCAGAATTCTGACTTGTGTTTGAAGCTGATTAACATCCCAAAATACCCAGAAAGGAGGTCTTCTTTTTTTGGAAGAGTCTGTATTGTTTCTGTGTCAGGCACTGATATGCAAGTACAAGATAATGGAGCTGGTCTTTGTGATGGAAAACATGTCAAATAGCTTTTTTTCTTTTTTCAAAAAAAGAGTCATTTTCAACCTTTTTGCCCCTGAGTGAGACAAGCTAGGAACAATGATAGAGCAGATTCCTGCCCACCTGGCCTGGGAAGGGAAGACAGGAACAAGTGTCCCATGTTCCAGGGCTGCTGCTCAGGGTCACACAGCTTAGGACTCACTTCCCCCAGCTTTCTCCTAGTCTAGCTGATATTGTGAATCTGAGGGGAAAACAGGATCACCCCCCTGCACCTTCCTGGCTGGCACCCCACTGACAGTCTGTGGGCAGGGAAGGGCACACTGATCTTGGGAGCCTTTTCTACAGGGTTTGGGCTGCTCATGAAAGAAGGAACAGGGTCCTCTGCAACCAGCACAGTGTCACTTGCACAGGGAAGATGAGGCTCTCGGATGCCATCTGCCTGATGGGGGCTCAGGGACACCCCACATCAGGGACAAAGCCACCAAGAGGAGTCTCAGAGCAATCCTAATGTTCAAAATTCCATCCTCATGGCCACACAAAATCTGCCATAGGACAGCTGTGCAAGCCCTGTTCTTTACAGGACTGATCCTGTTTGGGAATCTCCATCAGAACCAAAAAGTAGGAAAGATAATGGAAGGAGAGAATAAAGCCATGACCCAACAGCTCAGTAGTCTCAGTATCTGGGCTGTGGATGGAGGCACAACCCCAAGTCCCAAGTGCTCCAAACCCCACACCCAAGGGCAGGAATGCTCAGTTTGAGGTGAGGCTCCAGGAAGCCCCATGCTGCAGCAGTGAAGAACAGAGTGGGGCGGCCTGGCCTCCACTGCCCAGGAAGTAAACACAGATCTCCTTCTCCCAGGAATGCAGCAAGGCCAGTCTCACCCTGCAAGGCTCCAGGGGAGTTCCTGCTCTCATGAAGGACAGGCAGGGAAGAAACTCCTGCAATCGCTGCTCGTGTGGACAGCCGGGCCCAGGCCTGCACTCCCCAGGTCATGGGGTGCTCAACAGGCTCTGCCCAGCTCCAGGAGCCCAGAGCATTTCCCAAGCCTCGCCCTGGGCAGCAGGGAGTAGCCTCTCCCTGCAGGGCAGGCAGGTCAAGGGCTCTGCCCAGGACACAGGCACAGAGCTCAGAGCAGAGCTGATGACACTCTGACCCCAAAGGCCAAGACCCCACCTTCTGGCCAGCAGCTTCAGATGTGCAATCAGCCTCAAACAAGCATCTGGAGAGGGACTGTGCTGCCCAAGAAGACTGGCTGTGGTGCAACAGGGCTCATCCCTGCCCTGGGAAGTAGCTTCATGTGCAAAAAGCCTGACAGAATGTGCCAAGGCTCACAGAGCTGCTCCTGAGCCCCGGCACCACTGGGGATCCTGCCCACACAAGTGGCCAGAGGTGCCTTTTCTCCAGTTTCATTGAGCACTGCTGGAGGAGAGGGCTGTGCAGAGGCCAGGCCTTTCCTGTGTGTGGATGTGCTGTGGGTCAGAGGCTGGGCAGGGCATTGCCTGGAGAAGCTTTGCCAGTTCCAGCTGTGCCCCTCCTAATGGGAGTGTCCCTCTCAGTCCAGGGCTCCTGGAGCAGGACACAGAGAGAGGAGGAGTGGGCTGCCCCTCTGACACAGGGGGCTGAGCCAAAGAAATGCCCCCAGGTAGGTGAAGAAGCAGAAATGTGCAGCCCTGCTGCCCCAAGCCCAGCACAGAGGTCTCTCACTCACCCAGCCAGGTAGACATGAGCATTCCCACTGCTCAGCAGCTCCCACACCAGCCTCCCATTCTCCTGGATGCGGTGCTGGACATAAACCTTCTCCTCCTGCAGGGAAACAAGGCACTGAGCCCACCAGCTCTGGAGCAGACCCAGCTCCTGCCCTCAGGACTGTTCTCAGGAGCTGTTTGCAGGAGCTTAAGGCGGCAAAGCCCCCTGGAACTGGAGGAACTGGGAGAAGAGGCTGGATCAATGACCAATGTGGGGAAGAGGAGTCCAACACTGGGGAGGGCTGATGGGAGATGGGTGCAGCAGCAGGAGCTTCAGGGGGGAACACTGGGCCCCAAGCAGCCCCCCAAATCCTTTGGGTGTCCACTGGTCAGGGCCACAACCTGGGGAGGCCCTGTGAGGGTTTCCCTCCTGCCCTCTTCTCTCTTCTCCCAGCACGGGCAGAGGAAGCTCTGTGGCAGACTGGGCCAAGTGTGCTACAGGACAGAGACCCTTTCCTGCACCCTTGACTGCTGGAGACCTGTAACAGCCTGGAAGGGCAGAAAGCTTGAGGGACAACTTCAGCCCCAGTCCCTGCCTCTCCATTGTGCTTAGGGACTGGATGAGGACTGGCTTTGGGCACAGTACAGCCCAGTAAAGGAGAGTTCCTAAAGAGTTAATCCACAAGACTTCAAGCAACTGCCTACAGCCCTGGCTCCTGCCCAAGAGAACACCATTGCACACGTGCCTGAACTCACTGCTTGCCCATAGGGCTCCCGTGACAAAGGTGACACTCTGATGCCCAATTCTGCACAGTGCTGAGCGGAGCCATGGGCACAGCCTCCTTCCCACGACCCCCTCTCCTAAGACAGGACACTTCTTGCTGTGGCTCGGCTCCTGCAAAAGCCCTGTGTGTGGGAACAGCCCTGAGCAGCTCCAGCCCAGGCTGTCACAGGAGCTGGTCACTGTGGGTCCCACAGCTCCATTGGCTGATAGTCCTGGAGTGCCAGCTCAGCCTGGGCACAGCTCTGACTGGGCAGTGCCCTCACCAGCACAGCCGGCCTCAGCTTCATTAACAGTAACGAGTTTGGTGCTGCCAGAGGCCCTGCCAGCCAGGCTGAGCTCTGAGGGGATCATCTAAGGACCTGGAAAACCAGAGCACCCCAGTGACAATCTGGGGTCACGATGTCTCAGGGCATCCACGTTTAGCTTGGACCAGCCTGCACTATGGGTGGAAATGCGGGGACAGGGGGTCACTGCAGAAGCACTTCAGAGAGAAGAGCAAAACTTCTCAGCTATGGAGCATCCCAGCCCTCACCGGGGTCTTTGACAACAAACTCTTTGATGAGTTAAAGGCTGTGGTACCTCCTGAAGCCAAAGACACAACAGCCCAGTGTGGCTCTCCCACCTGGCTGTACTCACACTCTGCCTTGGGGTCAGAGGACTCTGGTGACAAACTGCTTTGGCCAGCGGAGCAGGAGAGAGGGGACACTCCAATGGAAGTCCTGTCCCTCCACAGTCAGCAAGAGCAGAAGGCTCTCAGAGAGCAGCAGGTGCCCCTTCACTGGTCATTCAACAGCCCTCTGCAGTGCTGCCCCTGTTCATCACAGACTTGGACAGCCTTCACAGAAGCACCAGCTCCTGCCTTACAAGTGAGTAGATAAAATTCACTGATAAAATTCAGTGAATTCATGTCAACACATGCACACAGTCAGGACAAAGGGCTGGGGCTGGTGCAGTTACTGAGAGATCCCCATTCCCTTTTTATCACATCTCTGTTCCACAGCCAGGCTGAGCTTTCAGTGCCATCAAGGGACAGTGAAACAGAAGGTAGTGAATAGATCCCCAGCTCAGGGAGCCTCTCTGGCAGCACTGCAGCCCCAAGGGGAGAAGAGACACTGCCTGGGAAAGCAGGAAGCAATGTGAGGGGCTGAGTTGTGGGCATGCTCATACCCATGGGGAGCTTTCCTCTGTGGGAACTGGGACTCAGAGAGCTGCAACAGAGGCCAAGCTCCTCAGCTTCAGCCAGGGCTCAGAAGGACACAATGAGGAGGGTGGTACTTAACCAAGAAGTTATTGCCTGGTGACACTCTGAGAGGCCTGGGAGCCTTTTATCACTCACGTGGTCCAGCCAAACAAGGCTGCTTAATGCCTTATCTGCTCTGCTGCTCTCCAGCCTTGTCCCAGCAACCTTTCCAGCTCAACTTAACTAGACACGTCCCTGCAGGGCAGGAGGGGATCTTGACTAGCACTAAGGTGTGTGGGGGAGTGAGATGCCCACTGTGCCACCTCTCCAGATCCTTCACAGGTCATGCCAACAGGTACAGGGGACAGACACGCTAACAGACTCCCATTAGTGCTGCCTAAGATGCTCTTGTACTAACCCTCCTCCTCTGGGCACTAACCTGGTCCCTGGAGAAGGCTGTGAAGAGTGTCAGGAGGCCCTTTGTCACCAGCTCTTCCCACTCTGTCTGGCAGTAGAAGTCTTTGGATTTGTATCGGCAGCCAAAGAAGAGGCAGTTACCTGCAGGAGCAGAGCACAGGGCTGTGCTGGGAGCACCCAGTGCTAGGCACTGCTGGTGCCACCTGGCTGACAGCCCTGGCTTGCAGAGCTGTGAGCCATGTGAGCATGAAGTCAAGTGACCTATGGCAACCAGAGACCCCTGTCTGCTGAAAAAGGAGGAGGGGAGGAAGTGTCCTCCAGGGCTGCCTGTTCCCTGAGTCAAAGGAATGAGGATGGGACAAGCTGCAGAGGCAGCTGAGCTCAGTAACCTGTGTTCACTCTCAGAGAGCCAAGAAAGAGCCTCTGCAGAACCTGACCCAACCCAAGGAGCTGCCCTGCAAACCAGCCTGTGAATAACTGAGCTCAGCCAAGTCTGACCTGGGGAACCCTCATGAGCCCCCAGTCCATCCTTCAATGTGCTGACACAGAGCTGTCTGTGCAAGAGGCATCCCGAGTGCCTCCCAGCACCACCCCTCACCTCTGTGTCCCAGCGCTACCCGCTCCTGTATCGCTGCTCGGAAAGGTGCCACCCCTGTGCCAGGGCCAATCATGATCACAGGGGTGGCAGGGTCAGCTGGGAACTTCATTCCTCCTTTCTTCACCCAAAGAGGCACCCGGACGTCACCTGTGAAACAGAGAGACTGACAAGCATGACCCCACCACCGGCACCCTGAGCCTGCCTGCAGAGGTTGAATTCCAGCTCTTCCAGGGTGCTCCAAACACACAGACAGACCTGCCTCATCACCCCTGACACCAGGGGCACACTGTGTGTGTGTGTGTGTGTGTGTGTGTGTGTGTGTGCGCGTGAAAAGCACTTCAGCTGTCTCAGCACTGCCTCTAAAAGAACCTAAGTGATGTCCAAAGCAAGGCAAGAGCCCCCCAGCACATGGGCTGTGGGACAGCCCTCTCCTCACAACCTGTGCCAGGGATCACAGCAGTAGAGGCAAGTTGGAGATCCCAACCTGCTGGATGTAAGAGAGGCCTAGAAGCTGCCAGAGCTCCAGGAGCATTTGGACAAGACTCTCAGGGATGTCCAGGGTGGGATTGTTGGGGTGTCTGTGCAGGGCTACAGGCTGGACTTGATGATCCTTATGGGTCCCTTCCAACTCAGCTTTTTCTGTGAAAGGGAACAGCCTTCCCAGAGCTGTGGCTATGGGACTAGAGGTGCCTAGCAGTCAGAGTGCTACCAGCTCCAGGACACCAGGAGCAACCCACAGTGGGATAGCAGGGTTGAGCAGCTGGGAGAAATCCAGGAGTTCAGGGTAAGCTGGAGAGGCACACCGTGCTCTGATGAGGATGGGGGCAATGAGGAAGGACAGCAGGACCACCCTGCCAGGCTAGCATGCTTCCCATGGAGCTGGTGTTCCAGCAGGCACCTCCTGCACACGGTCAGCACCCACACAGCTCCATCATGGACCCTAGAGAAGCACTCAGACTTCTCCCAAAGTCCAAGCACTTACCCTGCTCTGGGTTGAGAGAAGCTAGCCAGGTGGAGCAAAGCCCACGGCGGGGTTTGCTGAGCCGTGTCTTGTACTGCACCACAGCCACGAGGATCTGCATCCGCTCAGGATGGGCCTGTGTCACACAGAGTCATGAGCACACACCTAGCACAGCTCCTCATGGAGAGCCCAGCAGCTCCTCCAAGGACAAAGCCTGTGCCCAGCTCCCACCAGGCTGCCTGAACACCCATCCTTGTCTGGCACAGCCAATTACAGTGGAGCACACCTTTGCTCAAAACCTTCCCAATGAGAAAGGTGGTTGTCCTGGAGAACCACTGCTACAGGAATGCTCTGCACAGCTGGCAACAGTGACGGTGACTGTCCAACCCGTGAGGCTCCCACGGAGCACAAATCCAGCCACGGAATGGGCTGAACCAGCAGACAGCTGGGCCAGTCCCACTGCCATCTCCTGGCAGGAGCAGGGAGCAGCACTCCCCCTTAGCCAGCTCCCAGGACACTCCAGCAGCACCACATCCCACTGCTCCCAGGGACAGCAACACCAGACCTCTGAGGGGTATGGGACAGTCCTGGCACCTGCAGGACTGCAGGTGAGCAAGTCCAAAGGCTGACCTAGCCCTGAAGTTTGCATCCAGCACATCAGACTGCTGCAGCTTCAGCACAGAGCAGGGATTTGGCTGGTATTTGGAGGCTCCAGGAGACATCTACGGCCACAGTCAGCAGAGGCCCTACCAGACCCCCTGTTCAGAGTCTGGAATGAGGCCAGAAGGGCTGAGCTCTTACCAGCATGGAGGAGGCGATGGAGAAGGCACGGGGTCTGATGCGAGGGATGAGGTCCAGCAGGTAATCAGCTGGGATGGCACACGTGGTGTGAGGGAAATCCCACAGGGCCTGCAAAGCCAAGAGGGGGAGGCCTGGTGTCCCAGAAGGCATCTTGCCTGCCCTTAGGGTGTCAGAGGCTGTCCCACACAGCTGTGCCACACTGCCCTCGGCCAAAGGCACCACATGGGGCACCTCTGAGCACCAACCACCCTCTTCCAAGCATCCCAAGCAGCACAGAGCCCACCCAACAGCCCACAAGGATCTAGAGCTGGTCTTAACTGCTGATGGAAATCCGTGGATACTTCAGAAAGTGGGTGAAGTAGATTAAATTCCTCAGCCAATAAATTATGGCTGACTGTCCTGGGTGCTTTCAGCCCCAGCACAGCCCTCCTGGGGCAGGTCTGCCCTGCTCCCAGCCTCACCTCCAGCGTGGTCCTGCGGGGCCGGTTGCAGTAGCTGTACAGTTCCTCCTGGCCCTGTGCTGAGCTGAACTCCTGCAGCTTCTCACGCTCCAGCTCATTCGTGGAAAAGAAGGCCAGGAGCTCAAAGAAGGAGCGCCGAGGCACACAGGAGATGTCCAGGTAGTGTGTGACCAGGTACTGAATGGTGCAGGGCTGTGGCAGGAGAGGAGGAAGGGGTGTGTCTGCAAGGCAGGGCAGAGGGGACAGCTCAGGGCCAGCATCTGCATGCCTGCTGTCCCCAGAGCAAGGCAGCCCTGCTGCCTGTAGCACCACCCACGCTGCACCCACGTGCTACTGGAGCCAACTCCACCTGTCCCTGCTCCCACCATGGGTCTCCACTCCCTCCTGCTCTCCCCAGTTTGCTTTTCAAGCACATAAGTTTGCAACAGAGAAAGTCAGTGATGTTCAACTGCCCCTCACTTTTGGCAGGTGCTTTGGTACAATGCCTCGTCCACATGGCTCCCACCCTCTCTGCACACAATGCAGTGGAAATAACCAGCAGTGTCATGTGTCAGGCCTGTCTGTGTCTGCCACATCTCTCCCAAGGGCATGAGAAGCAGCCTGAATTTCCCTTGGGTTTGCCTGCCAGCCAAAAATTCCAGCATGGACAGACATAGGGAAGTTGGAAGTAGAATGGGACTTAGGAGCCAGGAAAAAAACTATCCCAGTTCCACACAGGCACCAAGCGCTCCAGGGGGCCTCGAAGGGATTCCTCTGGTTGCTTGTGCTGGTTTGTGGTTGCAGGAGCCCCTCAGGAGGCCCCTGGGGGTACAGGCAGAGTGGGGAGACCTGCACATTCCATGCAAGGAAGCATGGGATTCCCAGTTTGGGCCTGGGGCTGACAAGGCTGCAGGATCATCCCCAGTCTTTGCTGGGCCTGCCAAGGCACAACGCCCAGGTGAGCCTCGCACTGCTGGATTCCTCCAGTCACAGTGGCCCTGCACAGGATCCACACACAGAGCACTGGAGGGAAGGACACACAGGTGTCCTGTATCCACCCAACACTCCCAACCAAGTCTGCAGCAAAGGAAGAGGAGAACTCCAGGCTAGGCCAGAGCTCAGGGGATGCCCTGTCTCAGCAGGAATGGTTAGGAGAAGCAGGGCAGGACCTACCAGGCTCCGTCGGCTCCAGCACGAAGTGTCTGTGTGGCTCCAGGCGCAGGAGCTGGCAGAACTGCTGCACGTCTTCAGGGCAGTTCTGAGGCTGGATCATCACCACATCCCCCGCACTGAACCTGGGGATGCAGGGGGAGATGCCAAGCACAGCCACAGGGCAGAGCCACAGGCACAGCCCCCCCACCAGGGGAGGCAAATTCCCAGTGCCACCAACTGCTCTGACAGGCAAAGGGAGCTGGTCCATGGGCAGGATCCCCCACGCCACGGATGGGGACTCGCAGCAGGGACCATGACCACAAGACTGCAGCCTCAGGTATCAGTGAGGAAGGGCAGCAGAAGAGGAGGGCAGGCTCCAGGACACCTGGTCCCACATGACAGAGCCTGGAGGAGTCAGGAAAATGCTCACGTGATCCCTGATCCCGCGATGTCAAATTCAATGAGCCGGACATCTTGAAAATGGGATTGTGCAGTGACCCTCTGGTTGGACACCACACGGGCAGCGAAGGGATGGAGCTCACAGGGAGCAGCCTGGGGGGCTGCCAGCTGCAGCAGGTCACTGTTGGGGTGTGGTGAGTCCTCAGGCAGGTAGTGCAGGGTGTATTTGGGTGGCAGGCTGTAAGGAGGAGAGCAATGCAGCAGGGTTACCTCCATGCCACAGCTCCTCTGCTGCTGCAAGACCAGAGGCAGGGAGAGGCCTGGAGTGTCCCACTGTATCCACCAGCCATTATCCCCATCCACTGGAGTTGATCTGTGTCAATGGGAATGCAATGGAGACTGCCAGGAGGAGATCCCAAAGGCTCCAGAGCAGGCAGGGAGAGGCTGGCTGGGCAGACGCACTCTGCCAGGGCCAGAGGCACATCAGGCCAGCAAGATGGGTAGAACCTAGCTGGGGCAGTTGTCACACCCCACAGTGCGGGGTCCCAAAGGGACACTCATCTAGAGAAAGATAGGCCACCTGTGGCCAAAGCACAAGGGACACTGGGGACACCAGAAGCTGTGTGGGGAGTCTTCCTGCTCCAAGCAGACCACATCTCCACTCTAGAGAACAGCCAAGAAAGCAGAGCCTTTCACCCCAGCCAGCCCCAGCAGTCCCTGCTCACCCTCTGTACTCACCACACATCGGGATTGATGATCTCAAGGCCAGGAGGGAGAGGATACAAGGCAAGGATCTTGTCCCATAAGGCCATGAGCCAGGGATCAACCACTGCATCTGGCCTGCAAGTGAGACATTCAGGCTGCAGCAACATCATCCCTTCAGGGTCAAGCCCTACTACCCCTGCACATAACCAACAACCATCCCCACACTCACCCCATGCCATTCCCTTCCAACTTCAGTTGTGGGAAAAAACATATCTCAGCCACTCTAAGCACTCACTCTCTCCAGGGCCCAACCACTGACACCTGAAGAGGATCTCCAGCCTCTAAACAGCACCTGTGTGGTCACTAAGTCCCTGAGCCATTCACAGCCTTTGCCCTGTGCCAGGTGAGCACAGCTGAGGCTGCTGCAATGCCCCAGGACAGAGCTGCAGGGCACCCGGGGACCCCCCTGCCACCCCTCCTCTGGGATCTTACCCCAGGTCATGCTGGTCATCTCCCAAGGCCACTGGCAGCAGCGGGTTGCCCCCTAGCTGGAGCAGCCGTTTGTGCAGCTTCTTTGCAACGAAATTAAACCTGAGCAGAGAATAACACAGGGCAGGGCTGCTCCAGCAGCACACAGGCACTGCCAATCACCAGAGCAGCACACAGGCAGACCAGCACTGTGACCTGGCCCGTGCCCTGCCTAGCCTGTGCCCCAGCCTGTGCCAGTTCACAGAACCAGCTGGGTGCCACTTGCTGGGCCTCACAGGCTGTGCCCAGCCCCGAGATGGGACAAGGGGAGGTCAGCTTCTCTTCAGGACAGCTCGTGCCCTGGGCCATAGAACATTTATTTCCCTCCGGCCCTTCACTGCCCCAGGCAGATGCCCCACTGCTCAGGCAGATGAGTCCCTCCATTACAACTCTTTGAGGCACACAGGAACAATCTTCTAGGAGACACCTGGGACCAACAGAGCTGGCTGCCATCTCTGTTTGATGTCTCCTGTTGCCTTGACCCATAGCTGTGATAAAAGACTGACACATGATGTCTGACCCACTGCAGCAAAGCATCCTTGGTGAGACTGGAAGGAAAGAAAAGGGCAGATACCTAATTCCTGGGGGTTAAGAGGGACACAGGAGGGCAAGAACTTTTAAGGCTGGTAGGAATTACATTACATTTCTGAGCTGCTGCTCCAGAACTGTCTCTGAAAAGACTCTGTCTACCTTTACCCCCTCTGTTCTCCAGCCACTCTGCTCTCTACTGCAGTCAGAGCTGTGAGGAGCAGCTGCCCATGAGTTGCATAGCTGCTTACTTGGGGTAAGAGGAGTCCCCGAGGCCCAGCACAGCGTAGTCCAGCTGGCACAGGGAGCCGGCAGGGAGGTTCTTCCGGAACAGGAACCGCCAGAACATCTACAAGGGACACAGCCAGCCAGTCCTGAGGCTGCCATGGCACCTTCCTGCCTGCTTGTCCCTCTCACCCACCCACCGGGGCCTCCTGAATCCCAGCAGAGTAGGGAGAATGGCTTCCTGCAGAAGTGCCCCCTGCATATGTTCCCTGGGATGTGACTGGTGCTGCTGCAAAGCTCCCCCAACAAAAACAACCCCTACTCAAGCTGCCTCAGGAGAGAAAGCTCTGCAGCAGGAACATAAAATCAACAGGACAGAAGCACGTCCTACCTTCATGTTGTCAGGTGGGTCTCCCTGGCCGGTGGTTGCACACACAAACACCACCAAAGGCTCGTGGATGAGGTTGGCCTGTGGATATAGCCAGTCAGCAGCCTCCAACCTGCTCTGGAGCCAGGCTGGGACAGCTGGGGTATTCAGTCTGGGGAAGAGAAGGCTCCAGAGAGACCTCAGAGCCCCATCCAGTGCCTAAAGGGGCTTCAGGAAAGCTAGAGAGTGACTTTGGACAAGGGATGGAGGGACAGGATGACGGGGGAATGTCCATAAGCTGAAGGAGGGCAGGTTTAGGTCAGATATTAGGAAGAAATTCTTCCCTGTGAGGGTGATGAGGTTCTGGCACAGGTTGTCCAGAGAAACTGTGGCTGCCTCATCCCTGGAAGTGTCCAAGCCCAGGCTGGACAGGCCTGGAGCAACCAGCACCAAGCTTGTCTGAGTTCAACAGTGTTTGGACAGCGCTCCCAGGGACAGGGTGGGATTGTTGGGCTGTCCTGGGCAGGGCCAGAAGTTGACTTGATCCTGATAGGTTGCTTCCAACTCAGCTTGTTCCATGACTCCATGGTCCCGTGGGAGGTGTCTCTGCCCGTGGGGCTGCTGGGGATGGAGCAGGAGCAGCATGCCCAGGGCAGCCCCTGTGTCCCACTCACCACATCACAGCTGTCCAGGGCCTCCACTCGGCACTGCAAGTGCCGGCGCTTGGCTTCTCTCCCAATCCTCTCCGCCGTGTCCTGAGCTGTCCCAGTCTGGCTGCCAAAAAGCACAAGAAGTCTCCGTTCTGCCATCTGCAAGACAACAGCAGGGAAGTCATCAGAGGGAAGGGAGAGGAGGGGAGACAGAGCTGGGGCTGCCGTGGGTTGAGCAGCACTGACTCCCCCCAGGGGCTGACACAGCAGGCAGCCAGCACAGGGATGGTGAATAGCTGGGATTCAGCAGTGGGATTCAAGGCTCCCAGGCTCTCTTCCCACCCCTGTGCAGCACCGAGCAGGTGATCCCATGTCTCAGCCAACAGGATAAGCAGAGACACTATGTGCTCCTTGTCCCCAAAGCCAGGACAGGAGAGGGACTAAAATCCACATCCTGCCCCGCTGAACAGGATGAATGCAGCCCTGGGACTGGCTGCTCCCCAATTCTGGGTGAAACCTTTCTGTGCACCCTGGGAATCCTCCCTCACCTGAGGGGGCTGGGGCAGAGCCTGGAGGCCCAGGGACAGACAAAGGTGTGACCACACACGGAGCTCTCAGCCAGGTTGACAGAGCAAGGGCCCAGCCTGGAGGGAATCCAGTCCTGGGAGCTGTCTGAGCGGCAAACAGATGCCATCACCATGTGCCCATAAAATGGTAATAAATATAAATATAATAATATAAAATCGCAGAATCCCAGACTGGTTTGGCTCAGAAGGGACCTTAAAGCCCATCCCATCCCATCCCATCCCATTCCCTGCCATGTGTAGGACACCTGTCACTGTCCCAGGCTGCTCCCAGCCCCAATGTCCAACCTATACACTGGACATTGCCAGGGATCCAGAGGCAGTCACAGCTTCTCTGGGCAGCCTGTGCCAGGGCCTCTCCACCCTCCCAGGGAAGAATTCCTTCCCAATATCCCATCCATCCCTGCCGTCTGGCAATGAGAAGCCATTCCCTGTGTCCTGTCCCTCCATCCCTTCTCCCCTGGAGCTCCCCTGGAGCCCCTGTAGGCCCTGGCAGGGGCTCCCCGGGAATTCTCCTCTGCACGTGAGCACCCCCAGTCCTAGGGCTGCCGGCCGCTCTGCGGAACTTACCACGAACCGGCCCCATGGCGTCACCACTGTGCGACAGCTCTCGCTGACGTAACCGGCCAGGCTGAGGCGCCGCGACTGCCCGCGCACCGACTGGTGACGTCACCTCTCGCCGCCTCTCCCCGTGACGCCATCGCCCCGCGCCGCCGGGCCGGGCCGGTCCTGGTGCCGGTGCCGGTGCCGGTGCGGGGTCAGGGGTTGGTCTTGGTGCTGGGGCCGGCGCCGGGTTGGGGACTTGTGCCGGTGTCGGTGCCGTAGCGCCGGACGATGTTGTTCTCCCTGCGCGAGCTCGTACAGTGGCTCGGCTTCGCCACCTTCGAGATCTTCCTGCACGGGTTGGCCCTGCTCGCTTTCTCCGTGCTGCTTGTTCTCAAGGTGGACGGCGCGGCCGCCGCGCTCTCCTGGTGGATCGTGTTCGTGCCCTTCTTCGCCGCCGACGGACTCAGCACCTACTTCACCACTATCGTGTCCGTGCGGCTGTTCCAGGACGGCGAGAAGCGCCTGGCGGTGCTGCGGCTCTTCTGGATCCTCACTATCCTCAGTCTCAAGTTCGTGTTCGAGATGCTGCTGTGCCAGAAGCTGGTGGAGCACACACGAGAGCTCTGGTACGGGCTCATCATGTCGCCCATCTTCATCCTGCTGCAGCTGCTCATGATCCGGGCCTGCCGCGTGAACTGAGTCGCGGCCCGGGGGGACAAGGCCAGCGCACACGAGGCCGCTCCTGGCGCTGCTCCCATCGCTCTGTCCATGCGGAGGGACAGGTGTCAGGCTGCGACAGGGGCAGTGCCCCGGCTTGCGGCCGTGTTGCAGTGCATCACGTTTCTCCAAAAGCTCCACATCTCTGTTTGTGCTCCCTCAGCTCCTCATTGTCCTGTGCTGCGAGCGCGGCAGGGCATGTCAGTTATTTTATTTTAGAATAAAAATGTGTTGAAGGATTGGGTTTATTTATAAAATCCTTTTTGCCTGGAAAGCAGTTGTACCTAAACTGCTGCCTGGAGGGTGGAGGCTTTCTGTAGATCTCCTGGTACAGCTCATACACCTGCTCTGCCCTTCCCAGGAGCTGGTTCATGGATTTCCATCTGTCGCCTCACCTCCCTGAGCACTTCATACCTTCAGTGTGCTGAATCACTTCATACCTTAATATCTTCAGGGTTTCATGTTGAGAATACTGATGTGTGTATTTTTGAATAAGAATTTTCTTTGTGTTTCACTCAGTTTCCTAAATATGGAAACGGGGGCACGGGGAGGGCAGGAATGTGCATAGCTGATGCTGGTTCAAAGGGGGGGTCTCACTGAGCCCCAGCTTCGGGGTGCAACACTGCCCTCAGAGCCCCAGAGAACACGAGGAATTCAGTATTTCCTGTGGAAGTGCAGACCAGTGTGTGACATGCCAGTGTCATGGGGATACCCAGGGTGGGATTGCTGAGGTGTCTGTGCAGGCTGGGGGTTGAACTGGATGATCCTTGTGGGTCCCTTGCAGCTCAAGAAATTCTGTGATTCTTGCACACCCAGGACCTCGACCTGCCTCACAGGTGATCTTCAGCTCTTGTTTCACGTTCGTATGCGATCTCCCAGGGCTTAGTGTCACCTGCCCCAGGTGCTCAAGTCATTCCACTTGGAGCCTCTCACTGGCTCCCCTGAGCCAAAGACATGTCACCTGGGAGGTGGCATCCACCTGCTCCTTGTCACCGCCAGCTCACACCAGTGTGAGCTCATACCCCTGTCGCTGTGGTTGTGCCACATGCCCCCGGTCACCCCAAGTGCACAGGCCGTGGGTGTTCCATCACCTGCTGTCACAGGAGGTGTGTCAGCAGCAGCCACAGGGTCACTGCTGTGGGGCTGGGTGGGGGCTATGGGGTGGGAGCTGTGGGGACATCAGTGTCTGCTACAGCGCTGAGGAACTGGAACTGCATCTGGTGAGGAACAGGAGAGGAGCAGGACAGGCAGCAAAGCCTCTGAGTCAGGAGGGGACACTCATGGAGTGGACCCGGGGACCCATGGTGCCTTTGGACACTCCCACAGCTCCCAGCCACCAGCTAATTAATAAACTAAGGAAGGGGCTCATCAGACCCAAAGAAGATCAAACAGATGATGACATTCCTCTGCCTTGCCACGACGCTGCCCAGGCACGGAGCCCTTTCCTGCTGCCAGCCCCAGTGAGGCTGCCTGGACCGTGAGTCCCAACTAACACAAGCCCTGTCACTGGGGTGTGGTGTCCACGACAAGGGGACATCCCCCCATGTGCCACATCCCCTGTGTGCCACATCCCCCATGTGCCACCCGCCTCACCTGCAAGTGGCTTTGCTGCTGCCTTGGAGACGAACCAGTGGTCAGTGTGTCCCAACTCTGCTCCAAGGTAAGGCAGCTTCCCTGGGGTGTGTGGGGACACAGGAGTGCCACAATATTGAATAGTGGCACTGGCTGTGCTGGGGTGGAGGGTGGGCTGGCAGCCAGGACCACTCCATGTCCCAGGGCTTGTGCCTGGTGCAGAGGAGTTACCTGCTGTGCCCAAGGTGACCAGGTCCTGGAACAAACCTTGCTGGGGCATTTCCCCTGGCACCCAGCAGTGTGCAGTGCTGGCACACCAGAATTCCTTCTGGGAGCACCCCCCATGGAGAAATCCTGCTGGAGCCGTGCCCCACTGGCACAGCTTGAGGGGACTCTGACATCCTCTCCCTGCCCAGTGTGAGCATTGAGGTCGCTGGCATGTGATAGAGTCTCCTCAAGTCCCAGGCCAGCACAATCTCACCTCTGGGTTCATTTTTGTTGCTGTGGCTGGTAGGTTGGGTATTGTTGCCAGCAGCTCCTTTCCCAAACCCAACAGCAAGGGAGTGCCCTGCTGGTCTAGCCATGTGGATACACTGGGAGAAAGGTGCAGCTTCCCAGGGCTGGTGCTACAGACCCCAGCCTTGAGCTCCTCTGAACCCCTGGGCTGGTGGGGAAGGAGCCTCTGCACAGCCCAGATGCCAAAGCAGCATCCCTGTGACAGAGGGGGAGTACCAGCCCCAGCTGCCACCCTTCTCTGTGTGTCCCAGCTCCTGCAGGGATGGGAGCAGCCCTTGGAGAGCCATCTGAAACTGGGCAGGGGTACACTGCAGGAGAGCAAGCAGTGCTGCCATGTCCATACACAGAGCACAGCCTGCCTGATACAGCCCAGGTGGGCTCCATGCACTAGGGGGACAGGGCCCCAGCATGACCTGGGCCTCCAGAGGGGAAAGAGGGCTCCCAAAAGACATCCAGGAATGGGTGGCCCAAGGGACCTCCATCTCTCCCTGCAACTATTCATGGGCAGCACCTGGGGACAAGGGAGCTTCAAATGGCCTAAACTCCAGCAGTTCCACTGGAATCAGAGTGGAAGGGAGGGCTGGAGTTGGTGAGCTGGCTGGAGCTGCTGAGGCAAGTCACAGCAAGACCCAGGGAACATCTGGCAGAGGAATATGGGGCAGGAGCAAGTGGAGCAGCTCACCTGGAGACATGGGACATGCTCAGAGCCACTGCCTGCACCTCCCACCCCGGGACTAATGGAGCAGAAACAGTACTGGGAAATGAGAGACTCCCTTTTTTAACCCTGAGTCAGGGTGCTTTCCTTTCAGAAGACACCAGGAAGGTGCTACCAATGGAGGTGATGTCATTTCACAAACACCAGTCAGCCCAGTGCCTGTCAGTGATGGCTGGGCTGGAGTCCTGCCGAGTCCCCACACCAGTGTGACAACTCCCTTCTGGGTCCTAGAGTCATTCCAATGCGCCACAGGCAAATAAATACATGTCAAAAGCAGATCAAATAGAGGTGTGTGTGTACTCTAGCCACTGCTCCACAGCAGATTTGTCTATCAAAAGTCAGAATGAGACACTTGGTCCCTTTCTCAATTATGAACAAATAGCACTATTTTACTCTCACCAGAGCACAGCCCTGAATGCAAACAGGGATGGGGCTGATGTGCCCAAGGACCTGAGGGGAGCCGTGTGAGAGCAGCTGCTCCAAGGGGCCAGGCATCCCATGGCCCTTCCAGGTCCTGGGGTGCTCGGACAACACATAATCCTGAGAGCCCAAATTTTAGCAGAGACACCTCTTTGGGTAGGACTGGCTGAAGAAAATTGAAGGCTGGATATAGCACAGAGCCAGGGTGTTGCTGGGGAGTTGCTGGGGAGGGTCAGGGGCAATGAGGGCTCCCCTGCAGAGCATTTCCCTGTTTGACTCAGCTGAGATAAGGCAGCTGGAACTGTGTCCTTCCTCACAGATCTTTGTGGTCCTTGTGATCCATGTGATCCTTGAGATTCACAGCCAGAGCTCAGCCAGGGCAGCATCACCTGGCACAGCTGCAGAGCTGCACATGGGGCCAGCATAGGCAAGGGGGAACAGCCCCTCAACAACACTTCTGGGACTATTTCTTTACTACAGAAAGGGACAGGAAATGTAAATTGAAGAGTTGGTCACCCTGTGTTTGGATTTGGAGCTGGAGGTTTTGGTCAGCTCTGGGGACACACAGCCAGTGGCAGTGCCACATGTCCCCGAGGGACCAGGGCTGGTTGGTGCCTTTCTGTCCTAAGTGGGGATAAGACCCCCATTCTCAAAACACCCCTGTGCAGTCAGCAGGGGATTTCCAGAGCAGGAACACTCATCTCATCCATCCCTCCCACTGAATCCAGATGAATCCAAAGGTTGTGTGTTGTATGGAGGTGGGAATGCAGGAGTGGTGGCACCCTCTGGGCTTCAGGACCCACCCCAAAGGAGATTGCCATGGGAATGTTGAAGTGCCATGAGCCCACAGAGACTGTACTGACAATCCCATCGTGTCACAAAATGAAAGATTATCTGTTTGTTTCGTTCTTTCAGGTAAAAGTCAACTATGCTTTTCCAAAAATAAGGTGAGACTTATGAGAAATGCACTGTGGACATTTCCCTAAGCCTAAGAGAGGGGATTTGTAGAAATGAAGTACCACGAGAAGGTTAAAAATTCACTGCAGTACAAGATAAACACAAGAACTTGCGAAAGATGAGAGAATAACCAACCCTGCAGGAACCTAGAGTGAAGAGCAGGAGTGCACTATAAATCAAATTACCAAGCCAAAGAACAGCTTTGTGTGATTCCAATGCTCATTAGCATAGCAAAATCCCTGCCTACGGGCTGTGATCACCCCTTATTCACAGAGCATGGGTAGTAAAAGAAGTATCTTTAAATGAGGCAGAGACTGCAAAACCAATGGCTGTGCTACTTGTGGTTAGCTGTAGGGAAATGTTGATTTCTATTCCTTCAAATGTGTAAAAGTGGGCACCTGGCATACCGAGGGTGTGTCGGCTTTGTTGATTCACCACCCAGCACCCATCTCTTCGTTGATGTGAAATAAAATCATTATGTCGACTCAGAGTGTGAATCTGCTTCTGGCACATGGGGTGGAAGATTCCACATTAGGGACAGCAGGAAGAGGGAATTCCCAGGAGGTTTGAGGAGCACCCGGGGTCTGCTGCACCTGATTTCACAGCCCGGTAACAGCTGTCACTGCACACACCAGGACTCTGAAACACCGGCAAAGGTGCTGGGGAGGGTCAGGGCAATGAGAGCTCCCCAGCACAGCATTTGCCTCCTGGCATTGCCCTGTGTGACTCAGCTGAGGCAGCTGGAACTGGGTCTGTCCACGCAGATCCTAGTGATAGTCTCACCAGGGCTTATCAGGGAGTGCATCAGCAGGAGGCAGCTCGGCTGTATGGCCCAGAGGGAGCAGATCCCTGCTCTCCAGCCCTTTGGCCCCCTGAGTACTCCCCACTCCCTCACCTCTTCTCGGAGTCTTCAGGAATCCCAGGAGCCTCACAAAGCTGGGAACGCAGGGAAGGGTGACCACAGTCACAGCTGGGGCATGATGGTGTCTTGGCCTCTCCAGTGTCCTCTGGCAAAGCCCAGCCAGCACTGGTGAGACCCCCCTGGCAGGGCAATCCTCCCCTCTGATGTGAATTTCCACCTCATTGCAGGAAAAGTTAGTACCAGGTACCTGGCACTCCGTTAGATTCCTGGGCAGTGGATGCTGCAAGTATCACTCTCACCTCTTACAGACCTTGTAGAGAGCTTGTAATGGGAATGTTAAGGCTGGGACAGCAAAGAGAACAGATATTCAAAAGTTTCGCCTAAGGCTTATGAGCCTCAGAGAAAATAATGGAGGGAAGATTTTCCAGCAGTATCCTTTTTGAGAGGACATAAAAGACAAGTCGGAGCTGGGTTTGCTGCACTGGAGGAGCACTGAGGGATCCCCCGGGGGCACAGCCTGGGTGAGCCGGGGCAGGGCTCCGGGAGTGCCGGCAGGTGAGCTGTCCTTCCTTCCTCAGAGCCTGTGAAACACAGCCTCCCTGCCCTCCCCGCTGCAGTGGCTCACGCTGAGGGCTCGGCAGCTCCCCTGCCCTGCTCTGTTCCGTGCCGGGCTCCTCCTGTCCCTCCCAGACCCGACCCTTCCCGGCAGCGGGCAGCCGGGCAGCAGCGGCTGTGGCATCTGGAAGATTGTGGTGATCCTAGCATGGTTCTGCCAGGCTGTGGAGCAACCAGCCCCTCTTTCCTCCAGCTCCCCGTATTTCATCCTAATATTGCTTTTCCCGGGAAAAGCTCCGATTATTCACCAGGATTTCTGAGTGGCACGGCTTGAGTCAGGGTCAGGTTTCAGAGTGGATCTCCTTGCAGCTCTCACTGACACCCTTGTTCCCCGGTCTAACCATCTTTCTCCCGTGTTTGGGTTTTCAGGAGCCTTCACCCCAATGCTAGCCAGGAAGAAGTCCTTCATCAGTGCCACTGTTGGGGCACTGGTGGCACTCTCCATCATCGCCCTGGTTCTCAGCCTGGTGAGGGTTGAAGATGTGATGCTGCCACCCACGGTCAAGGTGAGCCCAGAGAAGGTCCCTGAGCACCTGTGGTGAACCCTGTCACCCTGGGGAGGTGCTCCAAGCCAGCAGCTGGTCTGTGGGGCTCAGAGGGTCAATGGGGTCAGGAGTAGCAGGGTGGGTGTTTTGTTCCCACCTCAAGCAGAAGAAAGTCAGAGCGGAAGGCTCCTCTGGAACTCATCCCCAGGCTGTGCCGTGTATGGAGATTACCTTGGGGCTGATGGTAGGGCAGAGCTGCTCTGCCAGAGCACCTCCTTGTTCCTGGCAGCTCCCTCCAGCCTGTCCATACCCTCACTCCATGGCACAAGCATCCTGCCTCCCCCTATTGTGCCCTGGGCACAGCATCCCACCCCAGCTGCTGGAGAGGGCTGACAGGGGTTTGGGTGAGGGGGAAGGCTTTTTCGGGGAGAGGAAGGTGGCTGAGTGCTCCTGGAGAGGCTCTGCCATCCCTGCCCACACTGGATGTAGCCATGGGGTAGCAGACAGCACGAGGGATGAGAGAGTTACAGGTCCCAAGGTAGGGCCAGTGTAGACACAAAAGGTATGTGACCATGAAAGAAAATAAAAAAGCATGAGGAAACAACAGGAAATGTTTGTGTTAGTTGGCATTGCAGCACAGATCTCAGGAGAAAGAATGACAAAATCTCCTAGTCAGAGTGGGAGGCTGAGGCCACCGCTCTGCTTTGCCACTGCATAGCTGATGGATTTTGTGCCTCAGACATGGGTTTTGGGGAATCTTCTGGCCCCATGGCCCTAGCACGGTGACAGTGGGGCCAGGGCCAGGCTGCTGCTCCTCTGTCTTGATCATGTCTTGATTTCCCTTCCAGTATGGGATGGTGTTTGATGCGGGCTCATCCCACACCTCTCTGTTTGTCTACGAGTGGGATTCAGACAAGGAGAACAACACTGGAGTGGTCAGCCAGACCTTGTCCTGTGATGTCCAGGGTCAGTATCCCCCTGCCATGGGCTGTGTCCTGCCCTGTTTGAGTGGTGGGTGGGGTGAGCTGGCTGGACAGCCCTGTCCCTCGGGCTGGTAGTACTGTGGGCACAGGGGAGCTGTAGCTGTGGCTCTGGGCTCCCTGAGCTTCGGGCCCTCAGTGCCGTGTGGTGCCCCTGCACTGAGGAGGACTCAAGCACATCACTGGTGAATCAGTTTTTGTTCCTCCACCTTGGAGTGCCCCAGCTGCTGTCCTGGCTGGAGAAGGTGTCACCTATAGTGACTAGGGACACTGCTGAAAGATGGGAGACATGGGAGAGGAATGGACGTGTGGGTCAGTCAGGTCTCAGGGGACCAGGGGACCCTGGAAAAGTACCTTTGTTGCTAAGAGGAGACAGCCCTCACTGCCCTGTGCCCTCTTGGTCCCACAACCCTGACCCAACCATTCTCATCAGCCTGTCCCACTCTGACTCTTTTTCAGGGCAAGGCATATCAAGCTACGCCAACAACCCCTCTGAAGCTGGCAATTCCCTAAGGGAGTGCCTAGATAAAGCCCTGCAGGTTGTTCCTGCTGAGAAGCAGAGGGATGTCCCAGCTTATCTTGGAGCGACGGCTGGCATGAGGCTACTGAGGTACTGCTGTGGGACAGGGGGTGACAGCAGTGACACAGCTGCAAACAGCCACTGCCAGGACAGTTCCTGCACAGGCCAGGACCCCAGCTCCCACACAGCCCTAAGCAAACTACAGGGGAGGGAGGAGAAGGGGAAAAGGCAGCCTGGTGAGGACACAGGGAGTGCTGAACTGTTCCTGAGCAGTGCCTGATGGCACATCCCAGGATGGTGCTGCATGCCCAACTCTAAGCAAGAAGTATTTTTCACAGCTTTGTTTGCTCTTCAGTATTTCTTAATAATAAGGGGGTTGGGATGCCACCAGGAGATATGCCACACGCCCATGTGGATGGGTCCTGGTGGGGTAGAGGTAGGAGGAAATGAAGTGCTGCAGGTCTTGTCCTCACCTTTCTCCAGCCTTTATTAGCTCTCTTCAAGTGCCAGCCTTCCTTTCATGGCTCTTGGTTTTATGGCTGCAGATAGCTCACATTATTTCTGTGCCCTGGCAATCAGACCTGGGAAGGACCTGGGCCATAGCCTGAAGGTGGCTCACTTCAGAGAGCAAGAACAGCCCTGAGATATCTTCCTCACTGAGAGGTCTGAACCCAGGCTGGACCCTTCCTGAAAAAACCCTGGAGGTCAGCAATCAGCCCTGGATTGGGGACAGCCAGGGGGTGATGTTCAAACCTGGTCTTGCAGCACAACCCCCTCCTGTCTCCAGCACTTAGACAGGGAAGGGTGGCCTGGGAAGGTCTGGGTGACTGGGATCAAGCTGCACTGGAGGGGAGGAGTTGCTTTTGCTCCAAGATTGGCAATGCCAAGCCAGGATAGCTGGGATTTACCCCAGATGAGCAGCTCAGACAAGTCATGTGGCAGGAAACTCCCTTTCAGACAGACTGCTTGTGGCAAAAGCTGTATGGGGAACTGGGAGAGAACCAGACTCTTGCTTTGTGTTTCCTCTGGTGTAGTTAGGTATGTATGTGTCCTGTCCTTTGCATCCTTCCTAGGGAACAGAACAGCTCAGCAACAGAGCAAGTCCTGGCTGAGGTTGCTAAAACCATGCAGGAGTACCCTGTGGCTTTCAAAGGGGCTCGAATCCTTACAGGAGAGGAAGAGGGGGCCTATGGCTGGATCACCATCAACTACCTGCTGGACTCCTTCACCAAGGTGGGAGAAGTGTGGAACCCTCACTCCTTTGCTAATACAGCTTTTCTGATTTTCCTGAAGCTTTTCAGTGCAGGTGGGGTCAGGGTTAGTGGCTTTTGGGAATGATCCAGAGGAAGGAGACATCCTCTGGCTTGCCCACAGTGAGTGAGGAGGGAGAACTCAGGAATGAGGGTGTCTGTTGAGAGCTCAGGGCAATCTCCACAAGTGTGGACAGAGGGTCTCTTGGGGACAGTGAGGCCAGTGCAGCACAGCTGGGCTTTGTCTCCCTGCCCTGGGAGGCTCCATGGCCCTGCAGTGCTGGGAGTCTCCAGTTGAAGGCAGCTCAGACCAAAGCTCTGTCCCAGCCCAGCCCTGGCACTGCTCAGGGGCACTGGCAGTGTCGGGTTCCTGGTGGGGCTGCTGGAGGATTCTTGGATAGAAATTCTTCCTCTTGCACCAGGACCCCTGCAACCTCCTTAGGAAGGGCAAGTCCCAAGCCAGTCCCCAGCAGCCCTTTGGCCTGGGAATGGTGACTCAGAGCCAGGTGAACCCACAGCATGTCAGCACCTCCTGACCACCTGAGAATTCCATGTCTGGTGTGGCTCTGATCAATATCCAGCTGCCTGGGCAGGGAGGGTGGGGGAGGGCTCCCAGGAAGAGGCCCATTGAGTTTAATAACAAAAGCCTGTTGCCTTCAATGGAATGAGAATTCTGCTCAGGGCATTCTGTGCTACCCCTCTTTCTCTCGTGGCTCTCCTTGGCAGTACTCTCCCAAAGCACACACGTGGCTTCGTCCGGAGGCAGCCAACATTTTTGGGGCACTGGATCTTGGAGGAGCATCCACTCAAATCACCTTTATGCCAGAAGGTTCAGTACTGAGCCAGAATGAAGCTTCTGAGTTCACCCTGTATGGGTACAGCTACAACATCTACACTCACAGCTACCTCTGCTACGGGCAGAACGAGATGCTGAAACGGCTGGCGAAAGAATTAATTGTGGTGAGAGGCTGCTGAGGGGTAATTGGCCAACCACACCCTGTTAATGCATAAAGTAAGGATAGGCAGGGCTTTTCTGGAGAGGCATCAGCAAGGACAGACTCCTTGAAGCATGGCAGGGCAAATGTGGAGAGGAGCATGGACATCATGGAATCCCAGACTTGTTTGGGTTGGAAGGGACTTGTTCTGCCCCCTTCCATGGGCAGGGACACCTTCCACTATCATAGGGTGCTCCAAGCCCCATCAAACTTGCCCTGGGATATTTCCAGGGATGGGGAAAATGTCAAAATGTTTGGGATCTTCTGGCTTTACATGGGGTGTATAGAAATGCAGGACGAGACTTCTCAGAGGTGCAGAGTGCCAGGACAGGGGGCAAGGGGCACAAGCTGGAGCATCTGAGTTTCCAACCAGACAAAGGGGAAAGATTTTCTCCAATAGGAATGATCAGATATTGGAATCAGGCCCAGAAATGCTGTGAGCATCATTTTTGGAGATCCTCAGAACTCCATGGGTCGAGGCTCTGAGCAAGCTGCTCTAGTTGGTCATGCTTTACCAAGAGGGTTGGCACAGGGAACCTACAGCTTCTCTGAACCTCAGCTACTCTGTGACTTCGTGGACCTGAGAAACATGAGCTGAAGACTTTTCTCAGGCCATTTTTTGGAAGGTCAGAGGTGAAGAGCATCTTCATGGAGCTGCACCTTGCCAGCAGAGCAGCCTTGGTGAGCCAGAAGGGTTTGCCCTTGCTGTATGGTCAGGAAAATCCTACCTGGTGACCTTGGATGGGGTTGGAGAACCAGAGCTAGAACTGGGGTGGAGGGGGCTTTATATGTCCCCAAAAATGATCCTCCTGGCCAGGGCAGAGACATGCTGGGTCCTTGAAACAGGTCTGCCTCTGTGGGAGAGGGAATTAGACAAAGCAGAGGGAGAACTACTGCTGGGCTCATGCTGGGACAGCCAACAAGACCAGGACTGAAAGGCAGGAGTTGGTAATGTCTGGGCTTTGGGGAGATGCTGGGTGTGTCCGCATGCAGCCAGGAGGGTCTGCAGGAGCTACAGCTTCATTTTGCTCTCCCCAGGAGTCGTCCTCCAGCACACTAGTCCAGCACCCCTGCTACCCCAAGGGCTACATCGAGACCGTGTCACTGTCCTCCTTCCACGCCAGCCCCTGCACGGACAGCAGCGACCCGCGCCTGGCCCTGGGCAACAGCACCGTCACCCTGGAGGGCAGGGGCAATGCCAGTGCCTGCCTGGCTGCCCTCAGGAAGCTCTTCAACTTCTCAGCATGTGGCCACAGCCAGGACTGCAGCTTTGACGGTGTCTACCAACCCCCGCTCCAAGGGCAGTTTGTTGTAAGGCAAATCCATGCTCCCACCTCCTTGAAGGGCATCCCCTGGTGCTGGGCTGTCCCCAATGGCCCATGGCACTGTCACCCTGGCAAGGAACAGGGGCAAGAGGCTCCCCGAGCACCACTGCCTGAGGGCACACTAGGGACTGCTGCTGGATGCTTTTTCCAGCCAAACTTCCAAATGGAACCATGTTGAGAATCATCAAATCCCTGACTGGTTTGGGGTGGAAGAGACTGTCAAGCTCATCTTGATTCACCCCCTGCCATGGGCAGGGATACCTTCCACTATCCCAGGTTCCTCCAAGCCCTGTCCAACCTGGCTTAGTTCATAAAACAGGGGTTTGTCAATAGGAGTTGATACAGCAGCCTTCAGGCGAGGCTCTAGCTCTGCTGGCTGTGCTGCTGTCTCCAGCAGGCACCAACCCCCAGCCCATCACCTGCTGGGACAGGGAAAACAATGCCCCGGGACTACCTGTGGTGGGACAAACCCTATGAAGGAAAACCTCTCCTCCTGAAATGGGGCAGCTGCTGCGCGTGCCCCACTGCAGCTCTCCAGTGTTTCTGTCTCTTGCCTTGCAGGCCTTCTCTGCCTTTTACTATAACTTCAAGTTCCTGAATCTGACGGAGGGGCAGTCACTGGCTGTGGTCAGAGAGGCCATTGAGGGGTTCTGCACAAGGAGCTGGAAGGATGTATGTTCCTTAGGATGGAGGCTGTGTGGAACATTCAGAAAGAAAGGGGTCGTGGGGTGGGGGGTGGGAGTGGGGACCCCTCCAGGACAAGGCTCTTTGGTTCTGAGCTGTGCCCTTACACAGCAGAGCCACCCCTGAGCTCTGTGTGGAGCTGGGACTGTCCTGCATCCACTCCTTGCTCAATACACCCTTGGGAAAAGGGCAGCCAGGGCAGGCAAGGGCAGCAAGATCTCATCTCCAGCACAGGAGCTGGGGTTGAAGGTGGAGATGGGGATTCCAGCGAGGATGGTGAGAGCAGAGCCAGCTGCTGGCACAATGCTGGAGACAAGTAAATCTGCCTTCTACTATGTCTTCATAGAATTCCAGACTGGTTTGGTTGGGAAAGCTTATTTTGTTCCATATCCCTGACATAAACAGGGACACCTTCCACTAGACCAGGTTTCTCTAAGCCCATCCAACCAGGCCTTGATCACTTCCAGAGATGGGGCAGCCACAGCTTCTCTGGGCAACAAATGGGAGTGGGTAAACCCAGAAATGTGCCAGCACCACCACAGGGCACCCGTGGAGCCCGTTGCATGGGGAGGCTGGGATGGGGCAGGAAGAGCTACAATAAGCTACAATATGTGCCTCTGTTTCCATGTGGAGTGTAATTCCTCCCCAAAGCAGATGCCCTGTATAGAGAGGTCCAAAATCGCTGCCCAGCCCAGAAGTCTCTTTCTGGGTGCCGGTGACTGTGGAGCCACTGCCACATATGCAGCATATTTCAGGGCTTTGTCTCTACAGAGAAAATGCCTGTTAATAACTTCCCTTCATCCCCAAACATTCCCCATCCCAGCTGTCTTCCAGCTACCCCAAAGAGAATCCCAAGCGACTGCCTAAATACTGTGCCAATGCCAACTACATCCTCACACTCCTCCTCGACGCCTACAAGTTCAACGAGACCAGCTGGAACAACATCATCTTCCAGATGAAGGTGGGCAGTGCTCCCAGCCTGTGAGGGGGAGCAGAGGCAGTCCTGGGGGAGAACCAGCCCCATATTGGGGGGCTGGGAAGAGCCAGACCCTGTGTTGGGATGCTGCGGAGAGCCAGGCCCATACTGGGTGCTGGGAGAGAACCAGCCCCATATTGTAGTGCTGGGGAGAGCCAGATCCATATTGGGGTGCTGGGAAGCAACAGTCCAGAGAGCCCTGTCTGTCCCTCATCCTGGTGTGGCACTGGTGTGGGGACAGCAGCTGCATCCTGTCTGTGCTGAGCAGGAGTGGGTGGGTGGCCCTTTGCCAGCAGTGGCTTTCCTGCAGGGCTAACCCCTGTCCCCTCTCTCGGGGCAGGTGGGGAGCGCCGACGTGGGCTGGACGCTGGGGTACATGCTGAACCTCACCAACATGGTCCCAGCCGAGGCTCCAGCCAGCCTGAAGGGGCACAGGCCTTCCCTGTGGGCCACAGCCATCACCTTCATCATCCTCACCCTCATCTTGGGGCTCGCTGCCCTGCTCATGCTGCTGTGGCTGTAGGAGCCTGGATGTGTTTGGGAAACCAGCAGGGACGGACCAGGGCTGCAAGGCCATGCTGGAGTCCTGTGGGACTGGAGCCCAGGGCTGGGTCTGTGCTGCTGAGCACATTCATCTCTACAGCTCCAGAAAACTGCTTTTCCATGGGCCTAGCCCCCAACATGCAGATAGGCACTGTCTGAGGTTTCCAGAGGAGCTCCACTCCCATGAAGACCCAATGGGATCAGCCTGCAGAAGCATCAGCCAAAACCTTGTGCCTCCTGTCACCTCTCTGCCTGTCACAGGCATGGCTTCATCCCACCAGCTGGCCATGGGGCTGTGGAGGGCCAGCCTGCCCACGGGACCCCGTGCCCCAGTGCCAGCTGGTGGGGCACAGTGCAGAGGACAGGGTGCTCCATGGAATGCTGGCTCCATGAGCACAGCCACCAACAGCCAGGTGGGCCCTGCTGGGTCTGCCAGCCTGAGGGAAGCCCTGTGGGACCCTGGCTGGCCCTGTGGAGGGTCTGTGGCTGGGGATGGTTTTTGAGAGAGAAAGAAAACTGAGCACCCAAAGTCAGAAGTATGGTCCATGCCCCTCGAGAGTCCATCGCATCATCTCATCAGTGTGTTATGGCATGTCATGTCATCTCATCATCATATCTCACCACTCATCTTCCTTTTCACTGGAATAAAGGAATTGATGCTCCTCAGTGGCTTCCTGGAGACAGCACTGTCCCAGCAGCAGAAGGCCTGGACCCCGTGGGTGTCAGGATGAGGCTCCAGCAGGCTGTGAGTCCTGCCCTGCACGTGGCTGAGCTGGGTCCTGACCATGGCCTCTGCCTTTGGTTCTGCTCATTTTTAGCTGCTCTGTGGATGATTTATGTTGTTGTTTGCATTCCCACAATGAGGAACAGACCTTTGGTGTCCCTGTGGAATGCTGGGCACCTCACAGCTCGATTCATGCAAATAAACATAGTAGAAGGCATCCTGTAGGGAAATGCCTGCTACTTTGCTCCCAAATCATTGTGATTTTATTACTTCCATCTCCAAGTAATGGCTGGTGATGACAGAGACTCAGGGGAAGGGCAATGAATCTATGGGAGATGTCCCTGGAGACACTGAGGTGTCTGCTGGACTTGGAGTGGAGCCAACAGGCATGAGGATAAGCCTTTTCCTTCTCAGAGAGGTGTCTCAGCTCACCCATCACTTGGCTGCAAGTGGAACTCCCCAGAATATAAGGGGACATTTCTAGGACTGCCTCAGAAATGTAAGGGGGGCCCTGGGAGCCGCCTCTGCCATGTCCCAGCAGTGTTCCCAAGTCACCCTGTGTCGGAAAGGGAGGATGAGCTGTCCGCCAGGCACAGAGCACAAGGTACAGCTGGAGTGGAGAGGCACTTCATGCAGGAGAGGAGGGGGCTGTGCCATCCCCCAGTCCTAGGCAGGGCACTGTCTACCAGGCCAGTGCCCCCACATCCCCAGTGCCACGGCCCCTGGGGCTGACTGTGGGAGATGCAGATCCTGGCCCTGGGATGGGGCAGGATATGTGTGTCCCACTCAGGGTTTCTGCTGTGGGCTGTAACCAGCCCTGTGAAGTCCCACTGCTGCCAGACCCCCTTAGTCCCCATCTCCAGCCACCCCACAGCACGGTGGACCCCAGGCCCTAGTGCTGAGCCTCTGCCCCACATGGCCAAGCCCTCCCTCCTGGAGCATCTCCAACCAGCAGCGCAGGGAAAGGAGAACTGGAGAGCACACAGCTGTGAGGAAGGTGTTTTACAGCTGTGCCAATTCCAGCTCACCAGGCCAGGACTCAGGCCCCCCAGGACAAGTCCTCTGGGCACACAAGGGTGATTCCTGGGAACCAGCTCCTTGCAAATGTGTGGCAGCAGGACTCAGTGGCCTCCCAGCCTCTGGAGGAAACACTGCTACAGCTGTTCATAGCCTGAGGAGTTTCTCTGGTAGCACATGGCTGTGAGCAGGCAGAAGGTGAGGATGAGCATGATGGCCAGCAGAACTGTGGCTGCTATCCAGATGCTTCTCGGGAGCTCTGTGACTGCTGTGAGAGGCTCCGAGGGGATTGCGTTGGTGAGATTGAGCATGCAGCCGAGAGTCCAGCCCACATCTATGTTAGCAACCTGCGCAGATAGACAGGAAAGAGGGAAGGGAAAGGCTGCAAAGTACAAGACAAACTAGAGAAGAGCTTGCAGCCCAGGTCCTGCTCCACAACAACCATTTCTATGCCCATCTTGGGCTGCAGGAGCCCCAGCAGTGATACCAACTGGGAGAGAGCACAAAGGGCCAGCCCAGATGTCCCAGTGACTGCATGAGTGTAGCTCAAGAGCTGCTCTGGGTATGGGCAGTGGGGCTGTGCTGCCCTGGTATGGCCTATCCCCACCAGCAGCAGGGTGGGCACAAGGCGCTTCACAGCACAAGGTGTGGAAGCTGGGGGCTGCCAGACACTGTCCTACCTGCCTGACGAAGTGGATGTTAGGCCATGTTGTGTAGTTGAACTTGTAGCCTTGCAGGAGAAGGGTGAGGATGTAGGAGCTGGCTGCGCAGGCATCACGGCGCTGGGTCCTGCTCGCCATGGGGAACAACTCCTGCACCTGCAGAGGTGGGAGAACATGCTGGACACAGAGCAGGGCTGCATGTGCCCACACTGGGGAACAGCCTCTCGGGGCGGGAGAGCAAGGAGTCCCCGGGGGGCTGCAGGCTGCTCTCCCATCTCTTTCCAGGTGCAGAGACCTTCCTGCTCCTCCTGGCTCTCTACAACTGACCACAGCAGAGGATGGGCTGTGGATGAGCCTTCAGGCTGCCCAGTGTCCAGATGAAAGGTGCTCCTCGGCAGAATCTCACCTGTTCCCAGCTGCTGCTGCAGATCTTCCTGATGGTGGTATTGACAAAGCTCAGGGAGAGCCCTCCTGTCAGGTTCAGAAAATGAAGGCTGTGATAAAACCCTGAGAAGGCCTGTGGGTGTCAAGACCAAAGGTGACAGGTTAGTGAAGCACTCAGGCTACAGATCCCCATCCCCGTTTTCAGGGGCTCCATGTAAGGCCCGACCCTGTGGGAGCAAGCTTGGGAATGCTGCCCAACTAGGCAGGCAATGATGCTTGGAGAGCAGAGGTCTGAGGCTGCCTGGTGCACAGATCAGCCCACTCTGTGACTCCATGCATGAGGCAAAACCCAGCTCTCAGGGCTGGAACAACTCAGACACTCTCCTAGAGGAGTTTGCAAGGGGTTATGCCCCATATTCCAATTGTCCCCCATAGG
>VRYO01002223.1:5581434-5622364 GCA_009812075.1 Sialia sialis
TGTGCCTGTTGGCAAACCGTGATTTCCATTGCTGCTCTTTGGTCCAGCTGGCAACAAAAGGGGCTTGGGAAACACTAATTTGCCAAATGCAGCTGCATTTTCATTGTACTGATAAACGCTGTCAAGATCAAAACAGTTATTCAACATAGCCCTGAAGTACTGCTGGTATGATATCACCACAATTATGGGGTTTGAACAGGATTTGACTCTGGACATTCGGGCTGGTAGTGAGTACTCCAAATTGTCCTGGGAATTAACGTGGGAAAGCTGAGCATCCTCTGCCACAGACCTGGGCAAGTCCCACAGCCTCTGTCTGCTTCCATTCCCCAGGCATGCCAGGATCCATGCCTGTGTCCCAAGACTACAGAATCGAGTCCTGCAAACTGCCCAGAGGTTCTCGCAGAGATGCTAGGGACCTGCAGTGTCCTTTGCAGCCACAGAAGCCTTTGTGTGATTGTGATTCACTCCACCCTTGGTGAAAAGCGGGTGTGGATCACTCAGAGTCTTCATACAAAGACTCCGGAGAACAAAAGGCTTTCTGAACAGTAGTGAGAGAAGGGTAAAACCAAGGTAGGACTGAACACTCACCGCAGAGCATCGGCACTGGGTTCATAAAAGCCCTGTTTCTGTGGGAGAAACAACAGGATATGCTTGTAACAGTCCTTCCTACAGCAGCAGTGCCACCTCACCCCCTGACTGTGCTATTTCGTCTCTACTCTTGACCCCACTTGTCATTCCACACCACCCAGAAAAAGTCTGCAGCTCCACACCTTACTTTACCAGTGTACCTTTTCTTCCTTCCCCTCCCTCTTTATCTCATCAGGAAGTAATATAATCTCTTCCTCGTCCCCTGGTTCCAAGAAACTCCCAGCACAGGGTGAGGCAGCTGTGCTCACACTGACACTCTACTGAAGTGATGAGCAGAAACAGGCTGAGCACAGCAAAGCATTGCTGTTTTGACATGGTGAAGAGCCAAAAATGCATCTTTAAAGGGCTGGAGATTCTCATCACCCCTTCTCAAGCCCCTTACAGCCAGTGCTAAGCCTCGCTCTGAATGTCCCCATGAATCCAGGCTGGTATTACAAAGGTTTTAGCAAGAGTCCACTCTTCCCCTGATAGTCTGGATCTGAGCCCCTTTCTGGAGCTCCACAACAGCTCCATTCCTCCTTTCCCAGCCCTGTCCTGCTCACCTGAGGCCTGAGAGGCTCGAAGCCAATATACTCATCGTTGGGAATGATGGATGAGATCACCTGTTGGAGAATAAAGTAATGAGTGAATCTAGGCTGGACAAAGAGGCCTCCAAACTTCATCCAAGATTATCTCTCAGACCCATTTCCCTCTGGCATCCCAAGGTCCGGCAAAATGTGGAGCTGTGCACACAGTGGAGGAGGCAGAGCTGGATTCCTAAGACAGCTTCAACCATTTGTGTCCCAGTTTTTTAGACTTTCCAAGGTTTCTTTAAAAGTATGTGAATTTATTATTTTCTTTAATTTGTTTTGGAGCTCTCTGTTCTGGTCACAGAAGGAGTCAGAGAAATTCTCTGCTGCCTTGTATTATGGGATGTAAAAAAGCATTTGTCCACCAAGTGTCCACTTGCCCCCCTGAGAATGAAAGACAGAGAATGACCTTTCTTTAAAACGTCATTGTCACAAAAGAGTAACCATGAGTTCCCAGAGTACCTACTCAGCCCTGTCAGACTTTAAAGTAACAAGGATTGGGAAGGTATTTTAGTGCCAAAGTGCATTTTTTGGTAGAAGAGGTGGCAATTCTAACAGATTTTGGCTTCTGTGTCCTGACTGGCTGGAATGGCTGCAAGCTCTGCCCATCCTGCTCTGGGTCTCTACAGAGCATTGCTCTCTGGAGATGGCAGAGGCAGGATTTTTTCCTGCTGCTGTTTATTGTGACAATTATGTGCCTGTTACCTTCGGTTTACCCAGGAAATCTTTTGAATCCAGCTGCTCAACTTCCTTCTTTCGTGGTCTGAAAAGTTCCCCAAGGGGAACCAGCATGGGCTCTAAAAACAGGTGGTCCTGGGGTGGAAAAAGCAGGTAAAGGAAAAGCCATCAATTCACATTGAATGAAACATCAGAGCACTCAAAAGCAAAAGCAGCTTAGGTGTGCAAGAGCAGCTTGGGGAAAAAATTTCAGCTGTGAACTCGACAAAGGTCACTCAGGCATGAGTAAACTGAGAGCTCAGCAGCCCCTCCCCACTGTGGAGGCAAGGACTGATACTGCTGGCATGGGCTGGGTGTGAAGGACTGCAGTACAGGAAAGTTTATCAAACAAATCTTCCAAATAGCTTTTCTGTTCGACTTCAGATGTTTTCTGTTCAGCCACTGAGTAGCATGCTAATAGCAAATATAAATAATACACTGGAAAAGAACAAATGTGAATGCCAGAAGAGATGATGAGATTAAAAACAAGGTATGAATTGCTTATAAAATATGAAGGTAGCAAACTAATGAATCCTTCAGGAAGAGTAAATCAGAGATCTGCAAATGTTTCCAGATCATAAAGGAGTTTAACAGGAAACTTTTACTCAGAAGCAGCCCTGGAAATACTTTCACACCCTACTTAAGCTCTAAAAGTAATTGACATTAATATCTGAGCTGCCACAAATTGTTCCTGAGGTCAAAAGGACTCAAAAAAAGCCAGTCAGGGAGACTCTCCAGATCTGCACCTGTAGAGGTTCTGCACTTGAAACACTGCACAAGGCAATGGGTTTTGCAGGACAAGTACAAACAGAACTGAGCTCCTGAACATGAGGAACCAGGAAGCCCTATCCCCAGGCTCAGAGATCATCCCAAAATCCTCCACTATGGTGTTTCTGGGCAGTGAAGCACCTGGGGGTGATAGAGTTCCATCAATGCTTTGGCAGAGCATCATGTGCAAATGGCTTAGACTGTGCTAGCAAGTGGCCAAGCGGGTGGGTGGATGGCAGGAACATGCAGGTGTAAGGAACACTCAACTTTTAGCACACATCCCTGAGCTGGAGCTCACAGAGATGGCCTTACCTGCACCCGCTCAAGGGCCAGCTCTAGGACTGCTCTTCTTCTTTCAGGTCTCCACACAGCAGCCTTCTCTAGGGTGACTCTGGCCTCCTGCCACTGCTGCAGGTGGCACTGCACTGCTGCAGTGTTGTACAGCACCTGGAGTGGGCACAGGAAAGGGACTCAGATGACCAGGACCAAAGAACACCCAACACATCCTCCTGAACTCAGCCAAGAAACAGAGACAGGCACTAAAACATCAAAAATTCAGCAACAGGAGAGATACTCTGAGCAGCATAGCTGGGAAAATTTCACTATCAGAAAGGAAAAATAAAAGCTTGGGTGTGCTGGAGCTGCTGGTAAAGGTAAGGAGAGCCATGGGGACAGAAGATGAAGACTCTGGTACCACATTGTTTATATCCAATCCTTGCTGCATCCAAAAGGCCAGGAAGCTTTTCTTTGGTTTCTTTTTGCATGCAACTAAGTAATGATTTTTGTAATCCTGACTCCCTGTCGCTGCAAAATAACTTAACTGAAACTATTTCATGTTGTAGTGAGCTGTGAATTGCAAACTGTTAGCTGTTGCTTGTCACCCCTCAGTAGCATGTCAGTCTGGTCCTGGGGAAGTGCAGGCTGTGGGAGTGTTGCAGACAGGATGCTGGGGAGCTGTGGTCTCTACTGAGAGTGGGAGATCTCTCCCTGCCACTGGCCAGCACTCAATGTATTGGAAAGCTGCTGGGCCATAGGCAGAGCACTGTCAGAGAGCTCCTTATCTCCTGTGATAGGGTTATCAGCTGGGAATTGAGGTGTGTACCTGGCTGCACACCCTGCTTCGGACAAGGCTGGAGTTCATAGGATGCTTTTCCTTTACTTCTTAATCATGGCAGTAGAAGACTGTGTTTGGGAGTGTGGGAAATGGCAACCCTGAACATGTACAAGAACTTCAGGGACGGGCCTTCTTGGGAGGCAAGGCAGCAGTTCTCG
Source organism: Sialia sialis (assembly GCA_009812075.1). NCBI lineage: Eukaryota > Metazoa > Chordata > Aves > Passeriformes > Turdidae > Sialia > Sialia sialis. The sequence goes on from VRYO01002223.1 coordinate 5,585,409, forward strand.
TTCAGTCAGAATGGTCACAGCCTCGCAAGGGGCAAATATTTCTGGGTTTTCAAACCGTGCATGTATCTCTCATGAGAAGATCAGCTGCATGAGAAAGCTGATGGCACAATTCTGCTGGAGGATGATGTTTGTGTATTTTGAAAAATGAGCTCCAGGTAAGAATGTGATACAGCTGAATCAGGATGCTGATCCCAAGTCTGGAGGGCCAGCACAGCGTCAGCACATGTTCAAGTGATACCTGGAGTGAGGAGTCATGTGTTCACACCAGGAAGGGCCCCAGCCTCCTTAGGACACTCCTGAGCCCCGATCCTTTGCCAGGGAACTGTTCATTTCCAAGAGAAGGCAGCGCCGTGGCACTGAAGCTGTTAAAGCCAGAGAGGTTTGGGTAATGCCACAGATGCCAAGAATAGCTTCCTCCTGCCAGGTATAAGGTGCATGAAAATTGCCCGAGATGCTTGACTGGAGTTACACAATGACTCCTAGCTCTCAAGGAAGTAAGGAGTTATATCCTCTTTCCTGTATCTGCTTTTCAATCTGTGCATGTGGACTCGGAGAAACCAAAATGAACCTTTCCAGTAAGGACAGCTTCTATGAATCCTTTACACATGTTCAAATATTACAAACAGTTACCATCAGTTCAGCCTTTGAGGTTCCTTGGACAGGATGTGGCAGGTTGGCTCTGTGTGACAGTAAGAGGTGCAGGATGAAGCACTGCAAACACAGCCTGCACACAGGGTGCAAGTTCAGGCACCGAGGGAGTATTAGCTCAGTTGCTCCAGTTGGAAAGAGGCTTTCATGCATCTGAATTTCCTGGAGTCTGCATTATGCATCAGCTCTGTTCTCACCAGTCAATGTTTCAACCTCTTTCCGCTCTGAGAACTGAGGAGTTCACTAACCTCCGTGTGTATTTACACAAGTGTAAATATTACAGTAATTTCACAACTATAAGGCTCACCGGATTGTAAGGCACACTTCCGGGCTGCCAGCAAATTTCCGAACTTTGTCCATATATAAGGAGCACTGGATTATAAGGCGCACCTCTGGGATTCAATCAAAATTTTAGGCATTAAGGTGTGCCTTACAGTCGTGAAATTACTGTACATGGAATTCCAGACTGGTGTGTGTTGGGAAGGACCTTAACGCTCCCAGTTCCACCCCTGCCACAGGCAGGGACATCTTCTAAAGATCAGGCTGCTCCAAGCCCTGCCCAACCTGGCCTTGGACACTTCCAAGGATGGGGCAGGCACCACTTCATCTACATATAGAGAAAGTAAAAGCCCCTCAATAGAGAAATTCCTGTACACCTGCTCTGAACAATTTTACTTTTCAAACTGGATAATTTGCTGAACTTTCCAGAGATGATGTTGGTTAACAATTGTTGTGATCAAGTTAAACAAAGTGCAAGCAGAATACTCTTACAGTTCGAATGTACTTCCTTGAAAAAGTCTTGGGTCACAAATGCCTGCTTCTGACACACCCAACAGTGGGGAAGGATTGCTGAGCCAGGCTGACCCTTACCTCCCAGGCATGGAGGATGTGCCTCAGCCCCAGCTGCTTGTAATCGATGAAGGGGTTTTGTCTTAGGTGGTTGAAGGCCATGTGATAGTCAGAGAGAGCTTCTTCATACCTGCAACACAGAGGTGACACAAGAAACCGTGCCTAAAAAAGCTGGAGACTGTTTAAGAAGCTTAAAAATCACACTAGCAAATAATATGTATTCTGATGCACCAGAGATGTGTCATCTTTGTAAAAAACAAAGATTACCCACTGCTGGGAGTTCCCTGCCTGTCTCAGGAAGATTAAGGGCTGGGAACTTGGCTGATGGGGACCAGGGAGGGCACACACATGGCCAGAGCACTGGAATTGGGAAACCCAACATTTAGAACCTCAACAGTTAGAAATTCAGAGAACCTCTGAGAATAAGGAGGGAATTAGTCTGAATTTACACCAGGTATGCAACTGAAATCCAAGCAGGTGCCCACTGAGGCTGCACGTGGTGAAAGGAAGGGCCCAGGAAGGGCTGTGCAGTGGGCAAGAGAAGGTCCCCAGGTGGGGGTGGGTGGGAGCAGCTTCAGATGAAGGAAGGAGCCCTGGGGTGCTGGAGGCCATCATATCTTTGGGCAGGAGGCAACTGCCAGCTGTGCTGCCCCTGCAGTGAGTGAGCTTGGGGCACATTTGCTTCTGCTGGTGGTGGAGCTACTCCAGCAGCTCCAGGCACAGCCCCTCCATTGGAGAAGCCAGAACTGCTCACTTTAACTCCTTCCCAGAGACATAAATACAGACATAAATAAATATATGGATATAGAATTTATATAGATATAAATAAAATTACATAAATTTATATAGATTATACAAATTTATATAGCTATAAACAAAGACAAACATTTTGCGGAGATTAAGGTCTGGAAAATATGGGGAAAACAGGAAAGAAAACAGAGCTCAAAGGTAAGATAAAATCTGTAAAATACTTCACCCAGCTCCCTGAAGAGGATGTCACTGGGATTTAACTGTGGAAACAATGAGTAATCAATCCCATGACACTTCTGGAGCAATTTCAATATTTTATCAGTGAGACTGAGATCAGGCCCCCAAAGTCTGGTAGCAGGAGAGTATGCAGGCTGCATTTTTAGGAAGGCCAGACTCAAGTGTGCCATGTGAAGACACACCAAGCAGCACAATTTTATTTTTTTTAATTCCCAAAGAAAATCTGAATAGCAACATAGCATTGTGCAGCCTTGCATTGAGAAGTCTCTGTGTTTAGGGGACAGCAATGTGTGTCAGACACCCCTAGGGCCTCAGAGTTGTGCAGCTCTTATCAGAGATAAGACTTGCTGACCTGTGACAGGGTTTCCAAGGCTAAAGCAGATCCTGTGAACCCTGTAAGGCTCCTGGAAGTAGTGAATTTTGCAATCAAAGAATCATTTAGATTTAGGAATAGAGCAGAACTGAAAGAAGAATCAAGACTGCAGGATCAAAGACTGCACTGGCTACACCTCACTCACATTTCCAGCTGCAGGTGGACAAACCCTCTCTGGAAGTATCCTACTGCCAGGGAATTGTCCTTCTCAATGGTTTTATTGAATGCCTGAGAAGAAAAACACAGGCACATCCCAAGGATCAGCTGTGATATGTCCTGTCAGTGCCTGGGCGCACACACACCCAGCCAGACACATCCCAGCTGCCCTCCTAGAGGCAATCCCTGGGCTCCTGCCCAGCTGCCAGGGCCCAGACACAGCTCCTGCTCATCTCTCAGGTCTCGGCTCTGTGTGAGCTGAGCTTCAGGCTTTTACCCCTCCCTGCTACTGTACATAAATGAGCTGCATCTTAAAATGAAGCAGAGTTGGCCAGGACAGTGGGAGCAGCAGGACTGTTCAGGCTGGAGATGGCTGAGGTGATGAAAGGGTTAAAGGGAGGAAACTGCAGGGCTTCCCACAATGGCCTCTAAGTCAGTACCTGAGCTTCAGTGTCTCAGCTAAATACAGGCAGTGCTATCAGAGCTGGCAGCTGCTTGTAGTTCAGCATGCTGGGGGAGCCAAGAATCCTCCTGAGGCAGCAGCAGGGGTGTGCCCCTTCCTTTCCCCTTTCCCCTTCCCCTCCCTCTGCAGACACCTCCTGGGGAAACAACTCCTGAAAGCCCAATGTGCCCTGACCCTGCCTGCACAAGGACAGCACTGCAGGTGAAGATGAGTCTCCGTGACCCCACACACACTGTGCTCGAACTGTCTGCTGTCTGCCTCACTGGGCCATAAATGAAATAACAACAACCAATCACTGATCCAGACGGAAGTAGAGCTGAGCTTCTTCCCAGTCACTGCCCCTTGGTTGGGGATCAGAAGTCTTCCCTGAGCTCTCTCCCTCATCTCCATGGCACTACTGCCATGTGCTCACTGCATCCCAAACAGCCACTGCCCTGCTCAGGGCTCCATGGTGCTGCCCCAGCCCCTCCAGAACAGCCTCAGCTCTCCCTTATGCTGTTTGAGAAAAAGTTTATCTGCATCTCCTCACTGGAGATGGATGGATGGATGGATGGATGTGCAGACATGCCAGCTGCTGTCACAAAAAGGTTCTTCCTTAGGGCACCTCTGCTCCCTTCCCAAGGACAGTGGTTTTCCAGCATGGAAGCTTTGTTCTGGCAGTCTCCACTGCCAAGCAACATATTTGTACTTTCAAAACACACCCATCTCATGTCTATGGAACAACTATTGGACAATCTTTTCCTCGTTTTGATTTAAAACTACAATACATTTTAAATGTATTGTGCGTGTCCAGTAGGTTGAGGTCTTCACTTGGAATTAGGCAGGCTGAGCTTTAGAGGTGTGGTTTTCACACAATAATGAGCTAAGTTCACCTAAAGGACATAATTTTTAATGATTTAGCTTTAACAAACTTAAGGTACATTGCCAGACGCAGTTCCTAGTATCTAATTGAAGTACTCTCTGTTTCCATTATCTTGTTTCAAAATGATTCTGCCCACTGATCGGGATTTTCATAGCATTTAGAGAACCATGGAATCACAGAATCATAAGATTAGAAAAAGCCTCAAAGATTTAAGTCCAGCTGTTAGCCCGGCATCACTGAGTTCACCACTGAAACCTGTCCTCAATGGTCACATCCACCTTTTTAACTTCAGCCTTTTTCACTTTTCTACGATTCACTCTGCTAAACCTTTTCCTCAAACCATTCACCCTCCAACATCCCTGCTCGCATTCCCGCAGGACACCAAACGCCGGATTTCAGATCTAGTTTCAGCATCATTCTTTCCGAGACGAACCCTAGGGAGCCGAGCCGCCCATCCCCGAGCTCCCCCCTTTCCCCCGGGGCTCTCTCACCCTCAGGGCCGCCTCGGGCCGCCCGGCCAGCAGCTGTACGCAGCCCACGTTAAAGCAGATCCTGGCCGGAGGCTCCGCGATGCCGCCGAAGGCGTCCAGGGCAGCGTCCCAGTGCCCGCGGTCCGCCGCCCGCACGGCCTCGTGCCAGCGCCGCACCAGCTCCCGGTACGCCATGGCCGGCCCGCAGCACCTCACCTGCGCCTCACCTGCGCCTCACCTGCCGCGCCGGGGCGGGCAAGCGCGGCTGCCTCCGCCCGCTCCGCTCCTCCCCTGGGCGGCGGGAGGGGACACTGAGCCCAGAATGGGACACGGACCAGCCGTGGGACATGGACGCGGCGGGGCAGACAGGTGAGGGCGACGGCCACACCTGAGCGGGCACTGGGGAGATGCTGCCCGCAGAGGGCACCTGACCAGCCGCCAGAAGCGAGCCCGCGGCCAGCGCTGCCGCAGCGAAAATGCCTCCTTGGGAGTTTCTTTGAATAAAATGTTTAATGTAAATTTGATATAGTAGATATTGTCATGGCCATGAACGTGCGAGTTAATTACAGTACGTAGGGTAGGCAGAGACGCGCCGTGCTCTGGTAAGTACGGTAGAACTCCCGCGCCGGCCCCCGGGCTCTCGCGCTGCCGCGGGCGACATCGCCCCCTGGCGGCGCTGCGCGTCGGTGTCCCGGAACAGGAGACCGATGGGGGCGCGGCTCCGTGCGCGAGACGTTCCGGGGCCGCCGGGGTTTGCGGCGCGGAGCGGCGGGGAAGGCTTTGCGCAACGGACCGTTGGTGCGCGCGGTTCCGGGCGGAGCCAGGTGAGTCCCGGGCGGGCCCAGCCCCGGCCTGTGCAGCCCGCACCGCAGCGGCCCACGTACAGCCTCGGACACCGAGAGCAGCGGCGAGGCGGGGCCGCTCCGAGTGTCCGCATCGCGCCACGAAGCGGCTCCGGGGCTGGCGGGGCCGTGCCGGTCCGGCGGAGCGGGCCAGGCCAGGCCAGGCCAGGCCAGGCTCAGGGGTTGGGCTAGGCCGAGGGGCTGGACGAGGAGCCCATGCGTGCAGGGAGAGGGGCGGAGAGAGCAGGGTCAGCATTAGCGGTGATTGCACCTTCAGCTCCGCGGGGCGGACTTAGAGTGGTCACACGGGCTTGAGCGAGTTAATTAACAAACCAAAGCAATCAGGGACAGCCCTGCCCCAGGCGGCGGTGGAACTGGTGGCTCTAAATTTGAGATAAACTGATTGGGCTCCTTGCCACCGATTTAAAATGTTGGGGAGAATTGGAAAAAAGAGTCAGTGGTATTGAAAGTACCGCGAGTATTGTCGACACATGGAAAGATAAAATGTGGTTTAGGAAAAGAAAGTTTGCTAACGTGATGTCAGCAGCAGGAGTGGAATAAAACGACCGGGTAAATTTTTATGTATAATTAGATGGTGCAGATTCAATGAATGTAGAGATTAAAGGCTAAAACACATGTGGTCAGAAATGAGATTTCCCCACTGGTGTCCCTTTTTGGGAAGTGATTTCAGCATCTGAGTTTAACCGATGAATGCTTAGAACCATGTGTTTGGATTTTCCGAGGAGTTGCGCTCTAGTGCAACCTGACAGGTTAATTAAATGAGGTGGTGTTGCCATACAAAGTTTAGGGATGGCCTCACGACAAGCCGTGCCTCAGCTGTTCAGTGGAAGCTGTGGATGAGTGGGAGCCAGCTTCTTCCTACACCTTGGTTCAGTCCCTGGCTGAGCCCAAAGCAGCAGTGTAACCTTTGCTATTCAGGGTCCCTGCTGACACAGAGAGGACGTGGTAGGGACAAGGTGCTGCTGCTGTGGCCTAGCCCGACCTGCCTGGGTGGTTCCATGTAGCAGGAGGATCTTGATACCATGACAGCTTCCCACCACAGCCACTGGTGGGGTTGGAGGGGGACTGGCAGCACACAGGTGCATCAGTGCCACAATCTGAACTGCACTAGTGGGGAAGGCATTGCTTGTGTGGTTTTCAGTTCTAAAGAAAATCAAGTGGTGACCATGTGTGTGCATGTGGTTAGAATGGGCTGCCAGGGCTCTCTGGTTCCAGGATCTCTCCAGTGACAGAGAAAAATACTGGGGAGTTCAGGGAAGGCCACAAAAATGCTCCAGTTCTGCAAAACAAGCCCTGAGTAAGTTTGGTTTATTCAGGCACATTTAAGAGAAGAGAGTTGATGAGTGACTCAGGCACTCTGGAAATCCATGCCTGTGGGAAGTTAGGCCACAGCTGGATCCTGTCAGCCTTTCCGAAGCATACAGCGGGTGGGATCCGGTAACTGAGGCAGAGCTACACAAATTCTCTTAAATGTGACCCAGTTTCCCAGCAGTGGTGGGGGGTAATTACAGGAGGAGTTTGGGAAGAGGGGAAGGCCTGTCAGTGTTGGGAGCTCCTCAGTAGAAGGATCTCAGTGCTGAGGGTGTGTTCATAGCAGACTCCTGGGCAGTCTCAGGGGCCAGGCCAGTTTGTGCAAGCAATACGGCAGAAACAATCAAATTTTATCATTTGGAGCAAAACCAGCAAAATGCATCTTCTGGAATGTAAATGTTTCAACAGAAAAGCTCTGTCTGGAGTTCCTAAGGCAACAGTACTGCCTGTAAACGTGCTGCCACTCACCTGCACAGTTGTTCCGGTGGCTGCAGTTCAGCACTCCTTCAACACTCCTCTCTCTGTTGGGGCAGTGGCAGTGCTGCTCACACAGAGCCCCTCAGGTCAGCGTGGGGTGCACAGAGCTCCTAAGGACTAAACTGAACACTTCACATTGCTGCTTTCCACTGCAAGTGGCAACTGGCACAGCTGGAACAAGTGCAACTTGTGGGGTTCTCCAGAGGCAGTGTGGAGAGGTGAAGTATTCCCTCTGCTGGGAGTTTCAGCTCTGAGATAGTGCAGAGGGATCCTCATGCAAAGGTGGATGCCAGTTCACAGAGACTCGGTTACACTCAGACAACCAAAGCAGTTGCTCCTGTCAATAAATAATTTACCCAAACGTGCATTAAATAACCTACTGATGTGCGCAGTGATGTGACCTGGGAGGAGAGGGAATGACATAGGGCACCTCTGGGCTAATGACAGAGATGTTTTATTGGAATTAAGAGTATTCTTCTGAACCAAGCTTTAGTAATTTACTTCAAAAGTTTGTTCCTGAATCTGTGTAATATGTCTTTAAATAAAAATATATTTTTTATAGCTTTCTGAGGATTCGTGATGCTCTGGCAGCCTCCTCAAGCAGCTCCCTTGGTAACCAGGAGCACTGGAGGGGAGGGCTTGTCACAGGGGAGAAGAGGAAAAGAAATACATGAACAGAAACAGGACATATTCCAAGGACTGAACATCCTGCAGATTCACATGTTCATCTCTTATCTGAATGAATGTGTAGTAAATTGATAGAGTGTTGGAGAAGCTATGGCAGGTGTCTGATGAGTGTCTGAAAAAATCTTGCAGAAAAATGAAAGAAGGGGGTGTGGGATATTGGAAGTCTAGAAAGCTGTTTTCCCAGAGGATAAAAGTCTTTGGCTCTTTCTGAATACGTGTGGAGGGGTGGTGTTGCAATGTTACCAAATGCCATTAATTTGGGCCTGGCAGGTGTTTGAGGTCAGGAGCAGTATGTCCTTTTTCCCACCTGTGCTGACTGTCACCTCCCTGCTGGGAGACCTGGGCCAAACCCTGCTTTATGGGCTGCAGGTACAAATCAGGCAATAAACCCTGCTTGTGTCACTAATAGCTCATTCAGTCTCAGCTTTGCCACTCCCCTGAGCTGCTGCTCTGGGCACAGCCCCTCATGCTGGCTCTAAGCAGCAATAGACCTATTTGAGGGTTGAGGCAATTGCTTTTGTCAAAGGCATTTCTATAGCAGAAAAAACCCAACAACATGCGTTGCTAATTCTTACAGAATAATCCTCCTGGCAGTTTCTTCTGCAAGGAATAGGTGGAAATGCAGGTAAAGAAAGATTAAGTGTTTTGGAATCTGATCAGACCAGGAGCAGTTAAAAACTCTTCAATTTCTGTTTGATCACCTGTGCCTTCTCTGACCCTATCCCATGGACAAGGTTGTGTATTCCTTGTACTTGCCACACTGTGAATGTGGAGAAGGAATTTGCTAATGAAGAAAAAGTAGATATAAATAAGAAGAATGGAAGAATTAAGCAAAGGAAAAAAAAGGTTGAATTTCTGTTGTGTAAACATTTGAACAGTGACAGCCCAGAAACCAATTTGAAATGGACATATCAGGAGTGGGTCCTGTTGGTGTCCTGCTCTGGGGCTGCTGTTCCCTGCAGGCCCTACCTGCCCCTGCTTGTTGTGGTAGCAACTGATGTAAAAAATGCATTAAAGCTCATTGTCCTGTCATAATATAGCAGCCAAATTCTCTGCCCAGTGCTTCAGTCCATGTCTGAGTGTTTAGGAGAGCAAAGCTGTAGGTGTCTGCACTGGATCCTGTGCAGGTTGCTGAGCTGGGCATTGCTGTGATCCTTGTCCCATGTTACTGAGCTAGGGCAGGAGAGTCTCCAGCTCTACATGGATTTAATGCATTGAAGTAATTTCCTCTTTATTACATCTCCAGCTCTGCCAAGGGTATGGTCACACTTCATGTTAAGTCTAAGCATGTGGTGGCTGTCATTTCAGACTCTTTTGATTAATGTAACAATTTCTTTTTGCTCATTCCATGGCTCATCATACCCACACAATGGGATTTATTCTTGGCTGTTGCTCATCTTGCCTTCAAAAGCAGAGTACCTGTCAAGGGGTTACCCTTACAGCTCTGCACACAACTTAATTCAGTTCACTTAATTCAGCGATTAATTTGCTCTTGCATTTTTCTACATATCTGCTTCTGCATTTTTCTGTGCTGAATAGGATGCAGGTCTGGTTCAAAAGAGATTTTCTGATCATTTTTGATTTTACACCAATTCACTGAGCCTTGTTTGGGTTACATGTTCATGAAAGAAAAGTCTCTTTTTCAAAACAGCCAGGACACTGTTTGCCCACTGCTGATCTTTGTAATGTCAAACTCTGCCTGAACCTGCTCAAGGAATAAAGTGTTTTGTCGGGAAGAGAGTTGCCTGGAATGTAGCAGTGCTGTGAGGAATGTTTGAACATGTGAGCGAGCACATGGGAGGGACTCAGCACTGCTTGGGAAGTCTCGCTCTATCCAACTGCCCCACGTGTTTTTTTTTGCATTTACAATTCCCTGTACAGTATTGGAAAATATTCCTGGGGACCCAAATCTCCCAGTGTTAGAAGCTGAAAGAGAATGAGTTTGGTGTTTGAGAAGGGCAGTGCAATTGGGCTGTACAAGCTCAAGCTGCAATTCCAGCTGGAGCAGAGCAGGTTTTTGTTTCCTGTGCAGCTGAGGCTGTTGTCCAGGGCTGTTTGTGAGCAGTGGAGGCCACTGGGCCATTCCAGGCATGGAGTGGAGCTTTCCCTGGAGGTGCTGTACTTGTTGAAGTGGATAACCTGTGGGGGTCAGGGTGCTGGTTCCCTGCACGGTTCATCACATAGGCAAGGTGTTCTTAGTCTTTGGTGGCCCAAACTGAATTGTAGAATCCCCTCAGCTGGAAGGGACCTACCAGGATCACTCAGTGCAGCCCCTGTTCCTGCCCAGACACCCCAACAATCCCACCTTGTCCATCCCTGGCAGTGCTGTCCAAATGCTCCTGGAGCTCTGGCAGGCTCAGGGCCGTGCCCATTCCCTGGGGAGCCTGGGCAGTGCCCAGCACCCTCTGGGGGAAGAACCTTTCCCTGAGCTCCACCTGAGCCTGCCCTGGCTCCTGTCCCAGGGAGCAGAATCCGGAGCTGCTCCTGCACTGTCCCCCAGGGGAGCTGCAGATTTCTCTGAGGTCTCCCCTCATGATCTTAACATTACGGTAAAGATGCTTAGCAAGAAGTAAAGAAGTTGGCAAGTATGTGAAATGGGTTCAAGGAAGAATGTGATGCCTACCAGTGGCTGTCTTCCAGCCTGCATTAGCCAGGTACCTGTGGGGGCTGTGGGGCTGAGGTGTTGAGTTGCCAGGTGTACAAGTGCTCACAGGCTTGTTTTCTTCCTCGCAGCTCCTGGTGGCAGCAGGATCCCCCAGACATCGCCCAGCAGCTGATACCTTCACTGTCCTCCCTCGGGGTGAGTTTGCCACTTGGGCTGAGTTTGCCAGGTGTGTTCAGAGGCTTCTGACACACATTGGCAGGATGGGGGCAGTGCAGCTTCAGGAACTTCTGCCCCTTTCCATTCTGTCCTGTAGGAACTTGAGAAAGGATCATTTGCACCTTCTGTTCCCAGCTGGGGTGTTGAGGGACCACCTGAGTGAGATGTGTTGTTGCAGGACAGGAGGAGGGAGAGGACAGGAGCTGCACAGGAGCTGCTGTAACTCTTCTACACAGAGCAACTGTGCTCTCCTGTCACAGCTGTAGGAACAGCTTGAAGGGCAAGGAACAGCCTCATTCCAACAATGTGGTGCTGTGATTATTAAAGTGAATTTCTGTTCTGAGGATCAGCATGGAGTTTGTGTCTCAATAAGAACTTCTTTGGTCTGCAGGATGGTTTATTAGTTTATGTTGGTGAGGGAAAGGGAACTAGATAATAAACCATGTGTCTGCTGTATGAACTTGTAGCCAGTCCTGTTCTACCACTGCAGCTTGTGTGACCACTCTTGCAGACCAAATAGTCAATATTTTATGGTACGCTAGTGTACTAAGGAATATATTCAAGGAGATTCCATTTTGATTTGTGAACTTTATTGATGATATTGACTTACTTTTGTTAAGTGTGAGTTAACTACATCATATTTTGAAAAATTACCCAGCAATTCCTTACCAATTGTGTAAAACTCAGTTTATCTACTGGGTTAACTTTCATTTGACTTTCTTCTCTTGGAATTGCAGAACGGTGAATTTTCCCATCTTTCTCTATAGTCCTGCTGCCTACTGAGGTGCTTACCAACAAGGGCTTGCACAGTGCAGGACAGTATAAAATATCTGTGCAGGAGCAGCCTCCAGTTAGTGTCTGTCACCTGCTTTCCCATTTTCAAGTGGAAAAAAGGCTCATTTTGGGTTTCCCTGGTGTCCCTCTGTATGTGAAATGCAGCTGCAGCCTCGTTAGAGGGCACTCTGGAATCACCCAGGGAGCTGACCAGCCACATTCCCCAGCAGCTCTCCAGAGAAATCTTGCTACAAATGTCCTTTGCCCCCAGAGCAGAAGGTGGGAACCTGGAGCTGGATTACCCTGGGTGCTGGTGATCCAAGGCAAGACTGCCTGTGCTGTGGGCTGATTTCAAGCTTGTGCTGTACATGGAATATAGCAACAATTTATGAGAAAATTCACTCCAGTTTTCCAAATGTGAATTAATGAACTTGCTTTTCTCTTGGCCTTTACCCCATAAATTGCCCTGTTCCTAAATATTTATCCATTCTGGATTATTTTTTTGGTTACTATGGTCTTTAAAAAAGTAAGTCCTTGATAAAAATATAAGGTGCTTCAGATATTCTTGGATTTTAATACCAGCCCTTCCACCAGTTCTGTCTGTGCCTTTGACAAATAGTTTGTTGTGTCTCCTTTTACTTTCCTTGTGTCAAAAAGAGGATAATATTTTTACCTTGGGAGAATTAATCAATGTATATAAATGTGCTTTGAAATCTGAAGTGGTTTAGAATTTTTTTAAAATATCATTAAAATATTGAACAAAGCAGGAGTCAGAAAAGTCAAATTTAAAACCATGATTATCGTTCAAGTGCTTTGGTGGTGCTTCTGTTCTGGCAAGATTATAGAGCCAGATTATTTGCATTACTTTTGATTTAGTGATGTTTTTAGTTTTTTGTCCAAGGAACAGTATTCTTTATATACAGGAGTCAGATACACAAACATAACCTCAACTTTGTCCAAACATACCTTGTTTTGCTTTGACAAAATCAAACCAAACCGGTGGGACCCAGAAGCTTTCTGCACAATTAGCACTGACTCATCTCCACCCCGAGGAGGAGGCTTGGCAGAAGCCAGGCCGTGTTTCCTCTGCTGGAGCCATCCCTGCAGGGCACAAACCTCAGCTTCAAGGTATGGCTCCACCCAGCCTCTGAATTCCCGTGTTGTGGGATCGGTGCAGGTGGTGGCTGGGCTCTGTGACTGCTCTGTGGGGTGCTCTGTGCCTCTCCAGGATGGGACAGGAGGCATGGGGGCAATGGGACAGGTCACAGGGCAGGATGTCTGTGAACAGAACCAGCTGTCCAGCTGACTGCCCAGCTCCTTCCACACTGCTGCGTGTCCTGCCTGAGCTGTACTCCAAGGACAGCTTTACTGTCCTTAAGGTAAGGACAGTAAACATTGACCACAGGAGTGTTTATCCAAGCAGGTTCTGTGCTTCAGCCAGGATACAGCACTTTCTTTGGAGTCCTGAATCACTGTGCAGGGACTTCTGTGAACTCTGTTGGCCACAAGACTTCATTCTCCAGAATCAAAGCAGAATAATAAGAAAAAATCCTGGTCAGGCCCTCTGGTTTTTTATCTCCCCTAATTTCCTCTTCTGTCCTCCTAGAACTTTCCATCCCCTTGGTAAGCTTTTTGGCAAAGAGGGATTGCCTGGATAGAAGCAAAGCAGAGCCGTTCCTACTCAGGGATTCTCCAGCATCCCTCTGTGGGAGAGCACAGGAGGAGGCAGCAGGAGCTGAGCTGAGCCACGTGGGTGGCTGCACTTGTGGGAAGCAGCACTTGGGGAGATGCTGCAGCCTGTGAGGCAGCTCATGGTACAGAGGGAAAGGCCCTGCAGGGAGGTCTGGGCTGGGCTGGGCATCCTGGCAGAGCAGCCCTGGTACAAAGGGCGGCACTCAGCACTTCCCAAGTCCCGCTGCTCTGCTGGAGGGTGGCACAGCTGCTCTGGGCAGAGGGAGTGGGTGGGGGACAAGAGCAGCCCAGACCTGATCAGGGTTGGTATGTGGCCCCCGGATCCTTTCAGGGAGTCGAGAATACAGTGGAAGACGAGGCAGGCTGGGATGGCTTCCCAGTGACTGCATCAGCTGGAATTTCTGAGGAACCTTCTATTTGGCTGGCTGGCAGATGGATTTTAAGGTGGAATGGAATACACAGGGACTCCTCCTCTGGCAGAGATAAAAACAGTTGCTGAGCTTGTAGCATCTCATCTTTGGGACTGGGGATTGTGGTTTATAATGGGTTTGAAGAATGTTTCTTGTACTCATGTGATTTCTGTAAGTGACTTTAGGATTGACATTGTGAATGCCAGAGGCTTCAGCCAAAATCTTCACCCTTTAGTGTTATCTTCCATCCCATTTGTAGATCCCTCTCGTGTTTTACCACAGTTTGGTGTTCTAAAAAATTGTGTAATCCAGGAGCCAGAGACATTACAGGACATACTTTCTTCCAGTTTTGAGTAATATCTCCTAGAAATAGTCTTGCAGAACATTTCTGTGGAGCTGCAAGTTTCATTTTATGGTGATGATGTTTTTGGGTTGATGTTATGGTGGGATGTTTTGGGTCATTGTTTGAAGACCAGCTGTGTTCTGTGGTGACATGCTTGCCTGAGCTGGCCGAAGCAATCACCACAGCACATTGTGTTAAGGGGAACTGGTAGATGCTTTAGCTCTGAAATTAGCTCCAGGTACACATTAGATTTTTATTACCAAAATGGTTGCAGTTCTTAGTCCCATTTATTGTTACAGTTCAGTGCTGTACTCAAGTGCTGCCAAACCCTGATTTTTGCCCAGCAGCACAGGGGGCTCTGGAGGCCCAGTGCTGGTTCTGGGCAGTGCTTTGGGGCTGCCGGTGTGACTGGGGCTTCTGGAGCTCCTCCCTGCTGGTCACCTACCCCAGAATGATGCTCTGACAGGGCTGCTTCTTGTGCTGGGCTCAGAAGCCACTGTAGGACAATTTGTGTGCAATAGGGGAAGGCAGCAATAGTGCAGAGTGTCTCCTGCTTAAAAAAGAGTGAAAAATCCCCTGCTAACAGAGGTTAAGGGAACAAATGCAACTGTGAAGAAACACAAGAGGAGCGTAATGGGGAAAGCTTAAATTTTGGGCAGTTTTCTGCCTAATGTAATGATGTAATGGAGCAAGAACCACTTTTTCCTTTTTTTTTTTCCCTCTTGTTTCTGTAGGAGCCCAATGGTGCTGTCTGGCTGACTTGTCAGAGGTTTAAGCACAAAAAGTAACCATTTTTAACTAAAGCAAATGCAAAACTTTGGGTATATGCTTAAAACTCAAGAGAAAGTGAACAAACAAAAAAGAACAAAAATGGAGAAAGTCTTTTGTGTATAATGTCCAGAGCAATTTTAAAATACTCTTGTTCCATGCCTAAATAAATGCTTGTTTCAGTCAAAGAGAACTCTTTCCTCATGATTTATTACACTAATCTGGACATAAGGCCTCTGAGCAAGATTGCCAGTTTATTAGAACAGCTTTTTTTCTTCTTTCAGATTTAATCCACATGTTGTATCAACAGAGCCTTTGTCTCTGCTCAGTTATGAGTTATCCTTTTTTAATAATAATTTTTAAAAAGGTGAAAACACATGTTTTTTAACAGCCTTGTTAGGAAGAAACCTAAGATGACATAGGGAGAGGTGATCATCAGATAGTGACTCTGATTTGTAACTTCAAAGTGGGGATGCCTATAAAAGGGTGACAAATGGCCCCTTCCCCTCTGCCTGGGGCAGTGACTGTGCCTCTCCCTGGCAAGGAGAGGAGGAGGCAGCATTATCTTTGGTCAGGATTTCCGAGGTTTTTTCCCTAGCTTGTGCAGTGATGCTAAACATGCTCTTTTTAGTTAACTCTAATTTCCTTTTTTTTTTATAAAGGGGAACTTATCTAGAGGTGTATGTAATTCACATTTCCTTCCTTCCTGCCCTCCTGCCCTGCAGAGAAAAAGTTCTTTCTTGGACTCCTCCTGTTTTCTTAATGGAGAGGAATTACTCGTAGGAAAGTCATGAGTTTGGTATTATTCCTATCCTTAATTTTGTGAGAAAACATTTATTTTGAATTAAATGCTTGCTTGATACGTGCATGAGGGTTCAGAAGCACATGTCAGTGAAGCAGCTCACTACATCACATGATGATAACCTATGCTTGGCCCTGTCACCCTGCTGAGTCCCGCAGCATCCGGAATTAGTGCTGAAGTACCTCAGCACCTCCTGAACTGGCAGCTTGGGACTTGAATGTGGCCAAAGGCAGAGCAGTTTCAGAATTTATGTTTTTGGTGCCAGCCTGGTTTCTTCCAGCTAATGCTGGACTCCTAGCAGTCATCACAGTCTCCTTTGATTCTCTTGCAGATGTCAGCACAGCACCTTCTGCCTCAAGTGTCAATGGAACCATTTGCACTGGTGTGATTTTAAAAGAAGCTGCTAATAACATGTCTTAAAACAGAAGGAATTGGTCTGGCATTTAAAAAATGTGGCATGAGCCTATTTTACTCCTCAAAAGTATAGAAGAGAGTAAAAAAAGGTCCACCCTGAAGTCTTAAATAGTGAAGGGCAAAAGAAGGTTGTGTCCTTGCTGCCAGAAGCAGATGCAGGGATAGCCTGGCAGGGATATTGGAACTGTGGGGAAGGAGAGATCAAATCCCTTGGTCCATCTTGAATCACAGAATTTCAGACTGGTTTAAGTTGGAAGAGACCTTAATTGTTATTCAGTGCCACCCCTGCCATGGGCAGGGATATCTTCCACTGTCCCAGGCTGCTCCAAGCCCCATTCAACCTGGCCTTGGGCACTGCCAGGGATCCAGGGCCAGCCACAGCTTCTCTGGGCACTCTGTGCCTCCCCACCCTCACAGCGAAGGATTTCTTCTAATGTCTGATTTAATCCCACCCTCTGGCAGTGGGAAGCCATTCCCCCTTGTCCTGTCACTACCTGCCTGTATAAAAATTCCATCTCCCTCATTTTACAAGCCCTCTTTAGGCCCTAGGAAGAGCACTAAGGTCTCCAAGGAGCCTTCCTTTCTCCAGGTGAACAGCCCCAGCCTGGCTGCAGAGCAGAAGGCTCCAGCCCTTGGAGCAGCTCTCTGGCCTCCTCAGAACTGGCTCCAGCAGCTCCACACCTTTTCAGTGGTGAGGCTTCCAAAGCTGGGCACTGCAGGCGAGGTCTCATGAGGGTGGAGCAGAAAGGGAGAAAAGACAAAATCCTCAACAGCTTGTGCAGACCCTGAGGACTGGCAGCACCTTTTGGTGGGAGTCAGACTGGCCTGGCTTTGTCAGTGGCCAGTCCAGGCAGTGCTGGCAGAGCCAGTCCAAGCAGTGCTGGCAGAATCAGGCTGTGCTGGCAGAGCTGTGCCAAAGCAGCAGGCTGTTCCTGTATAAGGCAGCTGAGAGACAATCGAATCCCTGGCTGTGAACTGTTGGAGTGTTCCTTGCACAAGAAGGAAAAACTCTCTTTTGAGCGTGGCTGTGGAATGCAGACTGGGGGTTGGATTTGTTTTCATGCACACTGGCGTTATGTCACTGCTGCCTTTTTCTCACAGGCTGAGCATACCTCTCCAATGTAAGATAAAATAAAACACAGATCTTGGGAGGGTTGGACTTTCTAAGCTCTCTCAGTCTCCTGTGCTCATATCTGCGTTCAAGCGGCTGAAGCTCTCCATCCCTTGGTCCTGCTGGGTGCTTAGATTAGGTTTGTTTCCTTTGCAATGTATCCCTGCTCCTGAATGGCTGCTGGCCCTATTGCTTCTCAGAACAGCTTAGAGTGGAATAATTTCCAGAGCAGTGGTAAATTAAGAGAAGATTTGGCTTGCAAGAAAAATTTCTTTGTAGGGCACTGTACCATGTTGTGTTTTCATCTACAACATCTTTTGAGCAACTTCACCCCACTTTGAAGTTGGCCATTCTTTGAGCAACTGATTGGATTGGAAAACTCTAGAGGGCCCTCTCAAACTAACTGACTCTGGTTTTCTTTTCTTGTAGAGTTCTGGCAAAGATGCTTCTTTTGGCCTCATTTCCATCTCCCTTCATGCTCAACAGCTTTCATCATGTTCCCACCATAAGCAGTTCTTTAAACTGAAGTGATGTCTAAACATCAGGAACAGTTTCTAAACTGTAACATGAGTTTCCTTCCCTTATAGTTTAGTCTTTTTTTATGCTGCCATATTCAGACGATATGAAAAATCAAATTTCCTTTATTAATATATATTAAGAGGTAACAATTTTTTTTAAACAAATGTTTTACTATGGGGCAATAAAAAGAATAGTTCTCGAAAAGTTAATAGGCTATGTTTTCAAATCAGCTTTGGTCCTGTGCACTCTTTGTTGAAAAGCTGCAGAAGAAGGAAAGGCAAAAAGATCTTATCATCTATAAGATTATATTGTCACTGCTGTTTTAGTGAGCATTGCATTTTTGCATTAAAAACTGGAGTTTAGGGAAAGATACTGTTTTTATGGATATTGGTGACTATTATCCAAACACTTTAGCTCATACTTAACTTCATGCTGTACAGCATTTTGCTTAAAATTTAAGCAGTTGTTTAAGTTGCCTTGACTGGTAATGGACCTGTGTTACTGCTGCAGGAGCTGTGTGCTGGGCAAGGGGTTGCTGACAGTTCACTGGCTCGCCTGGATTTACAATTTTATTCTGAGGGCAGGACAGGATGGGGGGCAATTAAATGGAGTTCCATATACCAGAAGTATAATTTATCACATGTGTCCTCCAAACCGAAGCTGCCTGATCTCAAGAGTTGCTGCCTGCTGTGTGCTCAGACCTTAACCTCTGTGTTTAGATTGCCAATGTGGTGCCAATTAGTGGAACTGGGATGCGGACACTGAGGAATATAACTCACTTCACATGGGCTGCCAAACAACTAGCAGATGTTGAGCTAATGGGTCTTGGCTACCACCAGCCTGACTTGGATTTCAACCCAGAGGTGAAGGAATTTATTTCTCTCTCATTACCAATTCCCTTGTCCCAAGCATTGGGAATTCCATCAGCTTACTCTGGGAGATGATGTAAAGCATTTCCCCTCTCCCTCAAACCTGTTCCCAGGGTGTCTTGGAGGCTGCTTTATTTTGATGTTAATTTGCCACCTTTGGTATGTTGTCCTACAGGGTAGGCTTGATGATCCATGGGAAATGAGGGTGTGAGCTCAAACATGCAGCTGGAATCCTGGACAGGAGAGCTCTGTGTGAGTGTGGGGTGGGTCAGGCACTGTCCCAGCAGCCTGCTCAGAGCTGTGGTGGAAAGCCTATCCTGGGATTACTGTAACTCCTTGGAGTAACAGAGGCCCTAGATAGTGGTGGGGTCTGGCTTGCTGAGATCTTGCCTTTCTCTGTTCTCATGACTGGACATTGTACACATTGTTGGAAAATGTGTAATTGCAGGCTCAAAGTTTTCCTTCTGGTGCTGAGTCAGTGCTGGAGAATGGCCTGGTAGGTTCTGTGGCTTCTCTGGTGTGATTTAGAGGAGCAAGCAGTAGTTCTTCCTCAAGTCACTTGGTCTCTTCAGCCTGGAGGAGACTGAGGGGAGACTTATCACAGTTATGACTTCCTGGTGAGGGGAAGCAGAGAGACAGCTCTGATCTCTGCTCTGGGCCAGGGACAGGAGCCAGGGAAGGGCTGGAGCTGGGCCAGGGCAGGCTCAGGTGGAGCTCAGGGAAAGGTTCTTCCCCCAGAGGGTGCTGGGCACTGCCCAGGCTCCCCAGGGAATGGGCACGGCCCCGAGGCTGCCAGAGCTCCAGGAGCTGCCAGGGATGGACAGGGGGGATTGTTGGGGGGTCTGGGCAGGAACAGGGGTTGGACTCTCTGGTCCTTGTGGGTCCCTTCCAGCTCAGGGGATTTGGTCACAGAAGTACAAATGTGATAAGGGAATCATTGTCTCCATAACCTCAGCACTTCAGGAGCAGAGACAGGGAAGTGGGGGCTCAGCTGAAGGAAGAGTAGCACTGAACATTGACTGGTACTGAAATTCCATTTCACACCTCTCTGTACAGCCCGGTGACACGTTTAATGAGTGTGTGCAATATTAGGGCTGATGCTTTTTGTTCTCTCTGCAATAACTTTGTCTTTTGTCCTGTGAGAATTTAGCCTTTGACCTAAAAATGCCATCTGTACCATTTTGTCCAGCATTCAGGTCTTCACCAATTTCTTTACCTTGCTTATTTCCCACTGCAGTTAAAGACAGGTGTTTAAAAAACATAATTGTAATTAATGGGAAGTTTTCAGTTATAGCTTATTTTCTTACTGATGTGCTGGTTTGAGGTGTCAAACATGATCAGCATCAACATTAACAGGAAGAGTTGAGGGAGGGTTAAATAACTGTCACGGTTATTATTCAGTGAGCAATGAAAATAAACTGTCTTTTCTTGCTTTTCTTTGAGGTTCTAAAGAAAATGTTTCATTCAGTGATGTATTTTATTCTGAAATTCCAAAGAGAGCAATTATTTTTAATTCCTTGTTATGAGCAAAACTCGATCTGTCCTGTGGATTAATCTTTCTGGATGTATGTTTATGTATTCATTAAGGAAAACAAAACAGAAGCAATGCAAACAATTATTCTGCACTTTTATGACTAAATAATAGCTAAATTCCACTTACCTTTCTTGAAGCATAATTAGCTATCACACTTTTTGCAGAATAACAAAGAAAATGCAGCATGATAAATCAAGCAATAAGCTCAAATACCTTTTTGAGGTAGGAAAAGTACAGAATAATAAGGAGTGTGGAGTTTTAAATCAGGAAAAACAATGGGAGAAAACTGGCACCCCAGTCCAAGAATGACATCCTTGGGAAACATCTGGTGAAGGAATCCAGAGAGGGGAAGATAATTTTGATTTTCTTCTGGGAATTGTGCAGACTTGGTACAGAATTGTACTGCCAGTGAACACAAGTGCATTTACAGATTTGCAGAAATAACCCAAGCCAAAAACTTCAGTGAAGTGAAATCCCTTGATTTGCAAAGGGAAAACATATCTGAATGAGGCAGCAGGTTAAAAAGAAACTGAAAGGAGCAGTGACAAGGGTGAAACATTTGTAGGGAGCTGAAGCTGATTTAAAGGCTCTGTGCTGCAGAGGAAATTCCTCAACTCTATCAATTGCAGTGAGAGAGAGAGAAGTTCTGATGTGAAGCAGCAGGGAAAGAGAGGCAGGGGCATCCTTCCAAAAGCTGAAGTCATAACCAAGTGAGGAAAATAGAAAAGAATAAACACTTGCAAAGACTTTCAGAAAGTATAAAAAGTAACAGTTCTTTCCCAAATATATTGGGAATAAGAAGCTTGTCCAAAAGCTTGAAGAAACCCATGGAGAGCAGTGTGTGAAAAATCAGAGGGTAGAGCAGAAAGAAACATTGAGTTTCTGAGGCATCTACATTGTGCTTTGGTTTCCTTACCACAACCCATCTCAAACCCAACTACTAATTTAAGAATTTAAGAATACAGTGAGCAATACCTGCCTGCAGGGACCAGGATGTCAGACTCCTGGGAAGGAGTTGGGGAAGAGACTGCTGAATAATTAACACCTGTATGCAACCTTTCAATTAAAATCTCCTCACTTCTATTAGAAAACAGACAGGGATGATACAATGCCAGCTTGCAAAAGAGTTCCAGGGAGCTTGGGGAGCAGCAGACAGAAATCTGGCTTTGTATTTTGCAGCGTTGTCAAAATAAAAATATAGATCAGAATGTGTTGGCACTTGATTTTATATGGATGTGGAGGAGTAAGCATGTCTTTTGTTGGAAGTTGCACTTGAGGAATCTTCAAGGACAAACATCTGGATTTGGATGTTCCAGTGTGTGGTGTCCTCAGATTTTCTAACAGCTCCTGATATGGTCCTTTGTAACAGCACCTTAGAGCAGCTGCTTTCCTGGGGATAAGAGGACATTCTTTAGCAAACCAGTGACTGGTTAAAGGGTGAGAAAAGGTGTAGCAGTGATGGTTGTTATACCCAAAAGCAATTACCACAAGAATGACAGGAGCCTTAGGAGATCTAAGGGAGGCAATGGATGGAGAAATAACAAAGTCAGAGGGAATTCGAAGCTTTGGCATAGTCAGATCTAAAGCTACAGAAGTACCTACTCTCTGGTCCTGTGGGATTGGAAAACAAACCAGCAGGTTGAACTTTGGGTCAGTTGATGTGGAGAAACATGTGCCTAAGCTATAGCTAAAGGAGGTACTGTCTCCCCCAGGAACACATCCTGGGACAGTTTGCAAATCAGAACATCTGAGCCTGAATAAAGGAATGGGACAAAAGATAAGCAGTTGTTCCCCACTTCTTCTTAATTCCCTAGCCAAAATTATGGGCATCAAATGGAAGTTCTGGAAAAAGAAAAGGAAACACTGCTTTGCCTACTGAATACAATGTGGCACCTGGTGCAATACCACTCTGGTGCTGAGGGTTTGCAGGGAAGTACTTGGATCCATTCTTGGTAGAAAAGTCAACAAAGTCTGTGTTGTAGCACTACAGAAGACCTGGCATGTGGGAATCTTAAACTGCAGGCTGCTGTAGAGTCAGGGGATGAGCTGGGGACACAGCTCTCAGTTCTCTCCCTTAGGCCGCTGTCTGAGACATGCCACTGACCTGGTGGAAGGATGTTCTGACCTGGGAAGGCTCCTCTTCAGTGCCTTACTCTTCTGAGCTACATTTTATTATTTCTGTGTTTGCCTGTTGAAGCTACTCCCTCATCTCTCAGATGCTCTGCTTGCAAAAAAAAAAAAAAAAGAAAAAAAAAAGAAAAAGAAAAGGTTGTTTTTATGAAAAAAAAAAGCCTTTTCATGTCTTTTTTTTTTTTTTTTAAATAGTACATTGAGTTTTCATATGTGTAACTTCAGTTTATTGTGTTTGTCTACAGACTGTTTGGACAGAAAATAGAGCTGCTGCTTAAGTATTTCCATATGTGTTCAGCCATATTGCTCAGCTATATTCTTCACCTAATGTAACTTGTAAAAATAAACATCTTTAAAGTGTTATTTTTATGTGTTGGTGAAGAGTTAATGGAATAGAAAATATTCCACACCAGTGTCTGTCCCCACTGTGGATTGTGAGGAGGCCATGTCATGTCCTGCTAGTTTTTAAGCAATCTACAGCTTCAAGTCTAGGAATTCAAAGGCCAGTTAGTTGATCCCTCCAGGAGACTTTGCTGAATGCAATCCTCCAGACATTAGAACACAGCACAAGACTCGAACGTTCACAAGTTTTCCATTTATGAGGGAGTTGCTTGTTAAAAGGGCAGAGAACAATCCAGCCCTTGCCAAGTACATGCTAGGCTTACACAGCCCTGCTGGCCTCAGACAGAATGTGTTGTCAATTCTGGTTTATTTAGGGCAGATTTGCAAAGCTGATGTGTTGATATGGCACGAGGAAGTGTGTGATAAGTCCCATCTGTGCAAGCTCCATTTCCTATAGGCTGCCTTGCACAGATGGCCTCCTTGAGGATGGTTTTAATTTCACACTTGAAGCTGAGAAAGCCAAGTTTGAGGAGATGTGCTGTATGTTGCTTAAGGACGTGTAAACTCAACATAGATAAAAGTGTTGGTGAAGGAGTAAGTGGCAGTAAGTTGTCACCTCTGTCTCTTGACTCAGCCCATGTCCTCCCACTTTTTCCCATGGAGCAGGTAAAACTCTGCCTCATCATTTGATTCTGTCTGGGGAATTGAACCATTTTTTCACTGCAGGAAGAAGTTACTGGGAGGCCTGATGTGGAGGATGTTTGCTCCTCGTCTTGTGTGAAAACATGCTTATTGGGGAATGCAAATTGTGATAGATCTCATTCTGTCTCCTTTCTAGTTCCCAGCTTCTCCACCACCAGTAGAAGTGAATGAAATAGGAGCAGTGGGGTGAAGATAGAAGAGCCCAGTACTGAAGCAAAGTCTGTGGCCTTTATGTACAAAAACAAATCTTGTACATAAAGTTCTAGAATCCTGCAGGGTGTGGGAAGAACCTTGGGATGCTCCAGGAGCCTGTTGATCATTCCTGGCTAAAGTTGGCCAACATCTCCTTGGTGTGCCTGTGCAAAGTACCAAAAGCAGGATGGAGCCAAGGCTTTTGATTTCCCTTGTTGCTCTCTACAACTCCCTGACAGGAGCTTATGGGTTGGTCTCTTCTCCCAGGTGATAAGTGACAGGACAAGAGAAAATGGCCTCAAGTTGTGGCAGGGAAGATTTAGGTTGGATATTAGGAAAATGTTTTTCATGGAAAGGGTTGTCAAGCATTGGATCAGGTCTTTTCCAACCTCACTGATTCCATGATGTGTAACACTGAGTTCTTGGGATGCTCTAGAAGGACCTCATGGAATTTGCTGAGGCATGTTCACCCTGTGACAGTGCGTCAGGTGCATGTGGGACTTTGTTTAGGTTCAACTCAGAGGTGAAACCAGAAGATTGTCATCAAAATGAGAAAGAACTTGTGAGAATTCAAGTCACTTTTGGCAGATTAATATTTTTAGCACTTCTTTTGAGGGAAGCTGCCCAGAGTGCCCAATAGAAAGAGAGATGCTCAGGAGTAATGGAATCTGGGGGACTTGGAAGAGTCTCCTCAAAAGAAATATTACCAAAAGCATGGTTTGTTAGTGATGGGGTAGGAACCCTGGCCACATTGGTATGCCAGGGTCTGCAGAAGATGTGCTGGTGCAGATGCTGCTTTTTGTGACAGAGGGAGAGACATGGGTAATCTGTGATCTGCCAGCCCTTGGCTGAGGTCAGCCTTCAGCTGGAAAGTGAGAACCTGTTGGTCAATGAAAAAGAGACCAAAGTGGCAGAAGGAGCAAGGATTTAGATTCCCTGCCCTGGTGTGTGTTCAGGTTTGATGATGATGATGATTAAGAATGAAGCAATGTTCTGTGGTAGCTGCTGGAAACAGGAATGACCTTCAAATGTCTTCACTCAGTATCTAGTCCTGCATTTTGGCTTACAGGGCACAAGTCTGATGAAGAAAATCTGTTCAGTAGTACCTTGTGATAGCAATAGCTGTGGCTGCAAGATGAATTTAGGGCCCCAAAAGAAATTTAAATTTTACCTTCTAGCTGTTCTTCAATGAGTAGTTGCAAATGGTTTTTCTGGGGGCTCTCAACTTGGCCTGATTTTCAGAGATTTTAATGAGAATGGCAAAGCCATATCCGGGTATGGAGAACATAGGTGTTTCAGAAGTGGAGGAAATGCTTATGAAGGAATTTTCTCAAGTAAATCAGTCTGCAATTTCCATCAAGGAAACATCCACTGAGATAAAGTTTTGTGAAATTATGACCAATTTCAGATCACAAGGGCATTATAGTCCTGCTGTTGTGGTTCTGTAAGCCTGGTTTATAATGATTTTTGTAGAATGGAAAGTAGCTTGGAATTAACTCGTTGTGTTCACATGTTTCAGTATTGGCCTTCTGCTGCTGTGCTGTGTGTGGTATGGTGTTTCATTGCATGTTTTAGTCTCTTTTGGGTCCTGTTTGAAATGCCACCCCTCCACTTGGTGCTCCAGTCCAGGAGAACTGCAGTGCTTATGGGTCTGTGAGTGATGCCTTGACTCCTGCATCTTCTCCCATTGCCTGGAGTGTAGTTTTGGATTAAGGGAAAGAGAAGTCCCTGGGAGGGAGTGAAGGCTGACATCTGCTGTGGCTCTGTGCCCTGCAGGGCTGGTCAGGCCAGGATCTGTGCAGCCAGCAGGGAGAAGAGTCTAGGGCATGACTCTAAAAGGGCATGAGTTATATCCAAAACTGAAGGCTTTACTATGACAACAGGACTAACTGTAGGACATGTCTTAAACAAAGTCGAGAAGAAAAAGAGGCAACATACCCTGCCGAAAATGAACCTTGCTAAGACCAAATCAATGAATTCAAATGTTTCTATTTAGTAAACAATGGGGAATTGCTTTCAGAGCAAAGTCCTTGAGAGCGCTTTCCCCATTTCCTGTCTCTTCTGGCATTGGTTTCCATTGCCTGTATTGTTACAGCACTTGTCAAGGAGCTGCTGAGGTTTAACCATGGACTAACCAAACTCTGCCATATGAGCACGGAGATTTGCCAGAACCCCTGAGGCAGAGTGGGGTGCAAAGCAAATATGCTTCATTTTTCCTTCCACCTCCCAGCTGTGCTTGCACCAAGCCCTATGGGGATGTGGTTGGACAGTCCTGCCCAGCAGGAGACAGGCAGGATCCTGGTGACTGCTGCCCTGGGGATGGAGTGGGAGACTCAAATACAACAGGAGGCTGTGTTGAGGTGGTTCCAGTCCATTCCAGATGACAAATCATACAGTATCTCTTAGCCAGCATTTTGCTGAAATGGTTCAGTAGATGCAAGTACTGGATCTGTTTCACTGGCCCAGAGTTTTGAGGCAGAGGGGACACTGGTCTCTGGTCACCAGTGCATGTGTCAGTGTGACTTTCAACAACTGGACATACCTGTGTTCTGGAAATGATGGCTGAAGTGCTCTGTGTTAGTGAGCTGAGATCCGAAAGAAGATTTCTTGGGAGTTTTGGACCCATCCTTGGCAAAGTAATGGAATAAGTGGATGTACACTGGTGCTCCTAAAGCTTCATTCATTATTACTGGTTCTCTAAGTGCCAAAAAGGAGCTGGCAGGTACCCAAGTACCATTGAACCATCTGTTGATGGAAACTCCATTTGATTAGCTGGAAGATGGATATCTTCTATTTCCTGTTAGCTCATCCAGATTCTTCACATTTCCAGGAAATATTTATGTCATTTATAAGCATTCATAAAATGCAGCCTTGGATTATGGAGCATTCATGAACATTAAAAAAATACAAAGTAATTTGAAGAATAAAACAAGGAGAATAGTATACAGGTTTTCTTTCATTGAAGCAGAAGTGCTGCTTGTCTTCCTAAGTGCTCCCCAGTGCATCCATCCTGCCTTCTGGAGCTGTAACAGTGCAGCAACACCAAAGCTGCTAAATCACTCCATCACTTAATTTCATGATTGAGATATGGACTAAATGCAGGATAGAAACAAAGTGCATTTTTCAAATATCCACATATATAGAAGAGAACTAAAGGAATGGAAAACACAATTAATGCAGGTATCAGGTAGGTTTGAGCCTGACCTAATAGTGCCCCCAAACCTGTGTTTCTTTCAAGTATTTAACTTCAAGATGTAAAAGTAAATTTTTCAGATTAATGTGAGATGCTTTGCTGGGCCTTTAGGAGAATATTGGAATCAGTGGAGCCTGGAAATTGTATAAAGGGTTTGTCTGACTTTCCTTCTTTGCTTGGTGACAGCTGCAGTCAGTTCTGGTTAATATAGTCCAGATAAAATGGAGACCAGGATCTTTTCTTACTTTACTTGCTGCTGCTGAAGACTAAGCCCTCTCTTGGAATTAGGCCTGTCTGTAATTTCTGGCAATGTTCCTGCCCCAAAGCTCAGTGTGGCCGGGGCAGGACATGGATGTTCCCAGCGCTGCCAACCTGCCAAATTCCCTGGAGAGCCCTTGACCAAAGAGCTGCGGGAGGTTAAAGGATATGGCTCCCTGAAGTTCTTTCCAGGCATATGCTCTCATTGTTCTTTTAACTGGAAAGGATTTAAATGACAATCCATGCTGGTGGCAGACTCAAAGCTCTTCTATTCATTTGATGTTTATTAACTCCTCAAGAAACAGTAGCATTAAATGTAGAGGAAGGTACACATTCAGTTTCTCCAAGGCTGAGATTCTTTTTCTTCATTTTGGGCTACAGATTTAAAAAATAAAAAAAAATGCATGGAGGGCTTCAGCAGATTTATTTAACTGAAGCCTTACTCTTTTCTGCCTTTGGCCAGATGATCTAGAGAAGTTTTTTGGTAGATGCTACAATGAACGCCTCATGATTCTACTGTCTTAAAGACAGCATTTATCTCAGCAACTACTGCTGAAATTCATGGAAAGGAGAGCAAGATATGAACTCTCTTACAGCCTCCACCAGAACTCAGCATTCATCTCTCCAAAGTCTTTAGAGGTACCAATAAATGTGGTGAGCCATGTGCCTGGGTTACTGGAAATCCATGTGCTTCCCAAAGCTTTCCAGAACTATCCATGTTCAGATTCTGCTTAATCACAGAAATGGATTAATCTGGTGTTCTTGTGCCTGTTCTTTTTCTGGAAACGTTAGAACAAAAGAAATTGCTGGAGTTTTTCATCTGATGTAACAGCCATAAGAAAATAAAGGAAACTTCCCCAGAGCCTTTTATTGATGAAATCTGATCTTGCAGCGTTCCTGAAATATCTACTGATCAAAACTTTGTTCCTCTGAAAAATGGCTCAACTTTAGAAGCCTGTCTATTCTCAATGTTCAGTTCTGTGTTTTGTTTCTTTGTTCTCAGCTGCTTTTCAGCTCTTCTGACATTTCAGTGGGATGGGGCTGGGTTTGATGTTGTGGCTCCCATCTGCTGTGTGCAGTTGGTTATTAGAGAAATAAGGAACAGAGGATGGGAGGGATTGTGACCAATCTCTTCTACTGACAGAGCTGTGGAGCTTCAAAATATCAGTGGAAAGGTTAGATGTCTCTAAATCCATCATAAGGACATAGTTTTTCATGCACCATGAACAAGTTATAGAAAGCTGCAGTGTGGGATGGTGCAAATGCTAAAGCTCGTGTGAATTCAAGAAACAACCAACCAAATTGGTGAAATAAAACCACCACCAAACACTTTAACAAACACAATCTCCATCTCTGTCTAGCAGATTTCTAGAGGCTGGGAGAGTGTCAGGGAAGAATCTATTCACATATGCTCTGTTTTATTACCATTGCCTTGGCATTTGCTATTGCCCAGCTTTGGAGAACTGTGAAGACAGGACATGGCTTGATGATTCTTTGATCTGGAAAGGCCACGGGAAGGCAGGAAATGCTCTGCTATCCAATGAAATATCTTCATGGTCTTCTCAGCAGTAACCCAGCCAGGAGCTAACAGAAAGGACTGGTACCTTTGGGGAACATAAAAAAAATAAAATTAGATGACAGAATATAAAGGCATGGTGAAATACAGATCAAAGAGAGTCTTAATCATTATCTCTCGGCAAGAAGATAGGTCTCCCACCCAAAGTATTAAATATTAAGGTACTCTTGCAGTTTTATGTGAACCCTTGGTCTGAAGGAGAGGGTGCCTCATTCTGCACAGCTGCCAGTGTAAAGCTGACAGAAACTCGGAATACTAAGATGAGTTTTGTGTGTTTGACACTGGTTTAACATGACAGCTCCTCTGCCCTGATGGCCGATTTCATCAACTCCGTCATTTCTGTGCTGCTTCACTGAGGTAAATTCACCATGATAGAACAATTCCTTTCTGCAGGAGGGGAAAGGTTTTTAATGGGCCAGCATGTGTTTACAGAAGCTCGTCCCTGGATGGAACACTTTATCTCTGGTAAGCACCTGTTTATTTGGATGTTGTGGCCAACCCGTTAGTCAACAAGTGAAAGGGAAGCTCTGGCCTTTGGTTTCTGCAGTGGCTGCTCTGATTTGGATGTCAGCGTTTCACAGAGCCCTCATCAGATCCTGGTTAGTGTGGAAATGGATTCTGTATTTCTTACAATGGTGGGAACCCTACACAAGGAAAGGCTGCTGGTACTTCTGCTGTGCTCCAGTGAACTGGAGTGAACTGGAAAGGATGAGACAAATAGAGAAAAGCAGTTTGGCCGGCCAGCCATTTTCCATGTTTCCATTGCTGCCATGTGTCCTTGGAAAAGAGTCGCTTCTCCCACATATCTGTTTTTAAACATTATGTTCCTCCAAGTTTTTTTTTTTTTTTCTTTTAATCAACTTCAGCCCTCTTGTTTTCCCCAAAAGCTTTAGTCTGTGTCTCAGTTTTCCCCTCCTCAGTATCCCTGGTGAATTTTGCCTTACAAAATCTGTGGACATAAATTGACCCATCATTAATATGAAAATAAAGTAACAATGAAGAGACACTCCCAGATCCCTTTCAGTCTTTGGTGTGGTCTGTCTTAAGACCATACCCATGCTAGTGAGACACTGGGGGCTCATATGGGGCAACACTTAATGGTAACACCACAAATCCAGTGGTGAGGTCATGGTCTTCTCTTCACAGAAATCGGATCTGGAAATTGTCTTGCTAACACGTTTAATCCATTTCCTTGCCATTGTCTGATTCTTTCCTGCAGTACATTTGTTGGTGGTGTGCCCAGTCTCTCATAAAATACCCACGCAAAAGCGCTTCCATTGTTTCCCTGAGGACTAATTCCTTATATTAATTCTCACTCTTTCAGAAATTTTTTCCCAGATGCTCAGCCTACCTTTTGCTCTTGGTTCATTTCCTTGCTGCCATGCCTGTCTGCTGGTGTGGTCTTTAGTATTGTCTGTGAAGTCCAGGCTTGCACCCTTCACCTGCCTGCTGATCCTGGAACAGTCTGAGCTTCATGACGAGGGGCAGTTCCAGTCACTGCCCTCTGTGACAGGGACAGAACCCAGGGAAGGGCTGGAGCTGGGCCAGGGCAGGCTCAGGTGGAGATCAGGGAAAGGTTCTTCCCCCAGAGGGTGCTGGGCACTGCCCAGGCTCCCCAGGGAATGGGCACGGCCCCGAGGCTGCCAGAGCTCCAGGAGCTGCCAGGGATGGACAGGGGGGATTGTTGGGGGGTCTGGGCAGGAACAGGGGTGCACTGGGTGATCCTGGTGGATCCCCTCCAGCTCAGGAGGTCCTGTGATGGTGTTGGCTCAAGCAGGCTCTGCAGCAGTGTTTATCTGGTGAGATGACAAGGGTTCAAGAGATGCATGTAGGAGCCACACAGCTGGGATTTACTTCTGGAGCACTTGGAGATGTGCAGTCCAGAACACAGATTTTCACATTGTCTGTGTCACTCCATGTTCTGTGAACTCCCCGGAGCCACCACACGATGACGTGGTCTTGGTTATCCATTTATTTAAGAATATTTCTCTGCAGTGTCTTTACTTTTTTTCTCAGACTTCCTTTATTTTTCATTGGTAAGCTTGAGGTTACACAGGGTGACTTTGTTTCTGTGGCCTTCTGCCAAATTATCTGAATAAGAATCATCTGCTCAATTTTTCATGTATTTTTCAGTTCTTTAGAATTGTCTAATAAAGATGGTGCCAGCAGCAGCATCTTTCCAAAGGATTCTCAATAAATATTAATGATAGGATTTTGAATGATGATGTTTTACCTGAATTTTGCAGGTTTTAAAAAAAATCAAAATGCATTCTTTCAGTTAATCTGGGTAAGGTTTATTTTTCAAGAACCTGTCTGTGGTTCACTGATTGCTTTAAAAATCCTAAATTTGTTGAAACCAATCACAACCATAAAGAATAAAGTCATTGATGCCATTTTCATCAGCATCCAATTTACAATGTAGATCTCTAATTGATACCAAGAGAAAAATGTGCAAGTAAGTGTCACGTCACAAACTCAGTATGAAAAGTGTTTCAGGATTAAAAAAAGCTAGCTTTGACACTGGCCTCTGCGTTTCACTGACATCTAAAAGCAGAGTACTGGGAGAGATGGAGGAGTTAATGTGTATTTCATTCTTTTTTATATCTCTATCAGAGTGTTTCTGCCCACAGGTGTGGACAGAAGCAGCCAGCAAATGCTTGCTAGGACAACATATCCCATCTTTGTTTTTAGCATGTATGTTAAAATAATTTGGCTTTCAGCAAGAGCACTGCTGGTGTCTGAGCTTGAGCTGACTCCAGAATGTTTCTTCCCTTTGCTGACAAGGTTAAATAGTGAAATCATTTTCCCTCTTCAGTTTATTTTTACTGGTCTATTTTATCTCTTCCTTATATGATAATATTTCTTCAGAAGTGATAATGTTTGGCTGAGGTTATCAGAATAAGCTGTGGCAGGTGGGAACTGAAATTAAATTGGTTACTCTCTCTATGCAGCTAAAATTTTGCTCCTGTAAAAAGTCTTGAAAGAACCAGAGCGAAGTAAAATATTTCAGTCCATGTCTTCAGTGGAATAGTGTGTGATGGGAGATGCTCCTCACTGAGAACTCCTGTTCAGCAAGTGCCCTCTGCAAGGGAGGAAAGGCACAGGTACATGTGATGGGGATGGGTGAGGTTAAGCCCATTCTCTCTGCTGGGAGTCCTCTTGCCCAAGCTGCTACAGAGGAAAACTGTCTCTGGCTGGTCCTTCTGCCTGTGCTCAGGTGAGAGCTGATGTGTGTACTCAGTGAAATGCATGTTTTTTGGAAAGGAATAGAAAGCCTGTGCCAGGAGATTCTGAAGTGCCCCATTTTGAAAAGGGTGATGCAGAATCCTTAACATGTCTGTGCCAGCAGCCAGGCAGTGCCATTGTTGCCAAGGGGAGGTGCTGGCACTGAGGGCTTTGGGAGATCTGCTCCAGCAGTGTCCTCACAACCCTGCACCCTCTGTGTGCCACATGGAGGCAAGGGGAAAATGCCCTTCCCATTTTGCAGTTGAGAAACGGCACCTGAGGTTCTTTGTCCAAGTTATGAACTGAGCCAGGTGCAGAAATAATCCCAGGTTTCAATGACACAATCAGTGAAACACTATCTCAGTGCAGTGATGGCTGTGATTCTGAGGACAGTCAGACCAACTGCACTGCTTCATTTCACTTCACTTGTGCCACTGGCCCCAAGTGTTGCTCAGGCTGTAAATGCAGCAGTTTTAGGTAATCTAAGCTCCTGCTTTTCTTTAGTGATTCCTCATTTGCAGGAGGTGGCGCTGTAAAGGACACTGCCTGTCCTGTGCTTCCATGCAAGTGTTGTTCATGGGATTTCCAGTATTGATAGCAGCCTCCAGGAAGAGGGAGCTTTCCTGTCATTCAAGGCCATGTGAGACTCCACTAGTCCATACATAGTGGGAATTATGTTGTAAAGGGCCAGTCAGGAGGGTTCCTGCCTTTGTGCTGCTTGGCTGTAAGTGCAGGGAGGAACTGCACAGGATAGATGCTCCTGGAAATGAGTGTTCTTTGCTGGCTGCCCTTTTGCTCTAGGAGCTGCTGTGTCATCACCACTGCAGCCAAAACACTCATACCACAAACTGTTAATTCCTATTGGAAGAAGATGTGTGTTGAAAGTGGCTAAAGAACATAGATCCATTTTTAAAATTCGTTTCTTGATTGCAAGGTAGCGCTACGTACTGTCCACCCAGGATCATGGAGGAACAGTCCTACTCATGGATGATGCATTTAATTTGTTACTTATTTGTTCTGTCAAACAAGTAGAAGTGGAGACATGTATAGAAGTACCATTCTGAGCTGGAAGTTGGGCACCTATTCCAAGAGTCATATGAAAATTGTGAGAGTTGGTGAGAGTACATGGTATCACAGAACTACAGACTGGTTTGGGTTGGAAAGGACCTTAATGATCATCTTGTTCTAACCCTGCCTATGGCAGGGACAGTTTCCACTAGGTAAGATTTGCAGTTAACTTTTGGTGAAGTTGTGTTGATCAGATTTCGATCACATTATAGTTTCTGTAATCCTCCTAACCATAAGTTTGTAAGCATTTTTCTAGAGGTCTCAGTTTTTACTCACTGTACACAATGATAATGTAATATTGGGATTTTGGAAAGACATTACTTGTGAGATCCTACCAAGGTCTGGAAGTAGCTTTTAAGAATGATCCTGGGGCAGAGTCCTTACAGAAATAAAAGGCAGTCACATGCAGTATTCCTAGAGGCTGAAAAAATGTGTTGCTGCAATTTTTAGTAACAGTCTGTGAGCGGGATCCAGAAAAATCCATTCTTGGCTGAGACATTCATGTTAACGGAAGGGTTTTCAGAGAATTCTCTGAGAAGTCATTTCAGGATACATAAAAGTTGTAGCCTGGAAGGGGGCTACATGCATGTGGTTTTCACAGGGGCAAAAATCCTGGCTCCTCCGAGCTCCTGCAGAAGGGAACATGATGTTCTCTTTAGAAGAAGGGCACTGAAAGCACAGCTACTCCCCAGCACCGCAAAGCTCAGAGCATGCTGTGCAGCTGCAAATAGATGTGATGGGGGGGTTGTTGTTGGGTTTTGGTTGTTTTTTTTTTTAAATTAAAGCTACAATCTAAACTTGTTTACATCAGTGTTTATACAGTCTTGCAGTTCCAGCCAATGTACACACATAAGAACTCCACAGCACCTGCAGAGCAGCTGAACACCTTAGCTTTTGCAGCCTGTGGAAGAAAGGAAACTTGTCCTGCTCTTCCCTTGGGTATGGATTATTGAAGATGGACATTGGCCCAGGTAGCCCCACTGATAATCAGCCAGGAGTGAGATCTGATTCTGGAAGAAGGTGGGGGACAAATCCCTGCCCTTCGCCATATGTGGCCCAAGAGTAGCCATTCCTGACTGCATTCTGCTCCCTTGGAGTTGTTCTTCCTCCGTTCCATGGGTGTCCCTCCCAGATGAGGATACTCTGTGACATGTATATGATTCTATTAACTAATAAAACAGGATTCATTACTTAAGGTGATCTCTTGGAAGCATGTTTACTGCTGGCTTGTAGATCCTGGTTTTCTTTTTTCGTTTTTTGTTTTCGTTAATTTTACCAATGAAAAATTTCTCTCGTGAGCTGTCAAACATCATTGTAAAGGTTTAGAGATTTGATTTAGGTAAGTCTCTGTTGAAAATGGAGTTAATTCTGCCTTGAGGCAAGAGAGGAAGATTAGATGAGCTTGTAAGAGTCCTTCCAGCTCTACTTTTCTCTGATTGATGTTTTCATGCCACTCATTATTGACAACACAAGTGCAACTGCCTGAGAATGTGCCACCATTGCAGGGATGCCAAGCAATTTCAGTGACATATTATATACTCAATACAAGCTTGTTCCCAATAACTTTCTAACTTTTTCCAGCATGAAAATAAAAATAAAGAAGATCAGGTAATTATATCTGTGTTTCATTTTCAGTTTGGTCAAATTGGTCAATCAGAATCTGAGAGTGTAGATGATGTGAAAAGAAGGTTACTGTCCATCCAGCCATCTGGAGGAGAATATCAAAGGTCCCTGGAGAGATTGTGTTGTGCAATAGCCAAAGCTCATGACTTACCTTCAGGAGCTGAGGATAAGAAACATGTGGAGGGTGAAGGCAGGATGTAAACAGTAAAGCATGAAAGTAACACTAAAGCTGGCCTGGGTGCAGCCTGATGTGAGTGTGAGATCAAGCAGGGAGGGTTGTGTTACTGAAACAGGAAACTGGAGGGATGTTTCTGCAGTGTCTATCCTTCCATTATCAGCTATTTGTTAGGCTAGGCTGATAATGATGAGACAATTGACCTCTGGCCATAGGTCGTCATTCCTGGGACAGTCTGGCAGAACCACAAAATCACTCTCCTGTCTGCTCCCATAGGACCACATCAAATCACTGGTCTGGTCTGGTGAAGCCTGAAAGAAGCAACCAGTCCTTCAGCAGCCCCAAGAAAGGGAAATCTTTATCCACCATTTGTGCTGATCAGAACCAGATGTGTCATGAGCAGGACAGCAATAACAGATGCCCAACTTATGAAGCTGTGCCTGTCACATGTGCTATGCAGAGAAATAGGAGCTTCTGAAAGATTTTTTTAGTGAAGGTCTCTTAATTATAATAGCTTGGATAGAATTAAATAGAAACTCGTAAGGGCAGAAACAGAATTGTTAGTCTTTGCCTGTTTTGCCTGAAATAAAATCTTCATTCAGCAAGGAGAATGTTCTAGTTGCTGTCCCCAAGGTCTAGGGGTTCCTGTGCAGTGGTGATAAGGGATGCACCCACCGCTCAGGAGTGCAGTGTTTGTGTTGTATTTGAAACAAGAAGAGCAGGGAAGCAGAGATGATTGTATTTGTATTTCAGAATAATTTCTGAGAGTAACTGCATTCACCTGCCATGTCTGCAGCATTTCATCTGACACAGCTGATGTGCGGGAAGCAAATTCTGACTGTCTGATTTTTGGGACACTTCCAGTAAAAGTCTTAAGCCAGTGGTGTTTCTCAAATGGGAATTCTTTTCATATACGTGGATGAAAATTTCTCACAAGTTTCCCCTGAAGCCACTTAAAGTCCCCTTCTCCAAAGCAGGAAATTAGTCTCATTAGTAATCACTTCAATTTAATGTGGTGAGCTAATGGGAGAGGGGTAGAAAATGCCCAGTGCCATGTTAGAAGTTTTCCGTGTCCTGTAATCAGGCATACAATACTCCAAGCAGTCTTGTTTTATCAGGTAGTTTCTGTTGTTTCTGGCAAAATGCAGCTGTTGAAATGCGCAGCTTGGCTCCCTGTGCAAAGGGAGCCCTTTGGAGGAAGTGGGGACTCCTCACTATGAGTAACTGATTAGTACCAGATTGTGAGAACTAATAAAACCACTTGGAGTTGGTTGGAGAAGTAAGAGATAAAACAAAAAACTAGAATGAATTACAGATGGGTGTTGTAGACTTTAAACTGGAAATCCTGAAACTACTTGCCTAAGCTGAAGAACATTAAGGGCTTGAGAAACACCAGGTCCATGGGAATCCTGTGCTGTTGGCATGATGTTCACAAGCCTCTGTTTTTCAGGCTAGACACCACATTTTCAGCTAGAGACTGTTTGGGTTCCAAGCAGATTTTTAAAATTTTTTTTTTAAGCTACATTTAAAAAAAATGCAGCCAGCAGCCAGGAGAATATTTGGCTTTTGTTTCTATACCAGCTGGTTTTGTTTTCAGAAACTGATTTTAGCTCCTGGTGTGTTTCTGCAATTTGTAGCTCATGACTTGCAGGAGCAGATGATCCACTGCCAAGTATGCCCTGTGCGCAAAGCTGTGAGAGAGAGGGCAGGCAGAGCATTTGTCATTCATTCCTAGAAAGAAGGAGATTTTGGGTGAAGGTCATTGGACAGGATCTTGTGACGCTGGAGTTGGCTGTTTACAAGAAATCTTGTTTTGTAAGAGATTTTAAAGTTTTACCTTTAGTGGAGCTGATTGCAGCAATGCCCACGGAGCAAAGGCTGGGGAAGGTCTGTTCATGGAGCTCTTAGGAAGAGCTTGATAGAGAGCAGGCTGGAGTTCCTGTCCTAGGAGAAAAGGCTGAAAGAATTGGAATTAGATCTGGAGAACAGAAAGCTGCAGGGAGAGCTCAGCTTCCAGTGCCTAAAGGGGCTCCAGGAGAGCTGGAGAGGGACTGGGGACAAGGGATGGAGGGACAGGACACAGGGAATGGCAGTAATTTATTACAGCTTCCTGCTGCCAGGAGGCAGGGCTGGACGAGATATTGGGCAGGAATTGTTCCCTGGCAGGGTGGGCAGGGCTGGCTCAGGGTTCCCAGAGCAGCTGTGGCTGCCCCTGGATCCCTGGCAGTTCAAGGCCAGGCTGGACACTGGGGCTTGGAGCAGGCTGCGA
>VRYO01002223.1:5623364-5636592 GCA_009812075.1 Sialia sialis
TGGGATATCTGTACTGCTGTGAATGCCGGCCTTGTCAGGCCGAGTCCTTTAGGAATCCGGTTGCTTTCCAGTTTCTCTCTTTGATCTCAGCCCGTGGTTCTCTCCGGAGCTGCGGTTTGTGCAGACTATGCTGCTCCATCATGTGCTGCATTTCGGGCACAGTGAGAGTGCTCTTGTGCTTGGGTTTGTTCACAGATGTGCTGCTGTCCCAGGGCTGGGCTGTGAATGAGGAGACAGGGATTGTGGCTTCATTCTAGCAAGGCATTGAGCTGGGCTTTCATGCTGAAGAATTGTTTTTTAGGGATGCTACTTTTTCTGCGCAATAATTTATGGTGTGGTCTGATAAAAACAGTATTTAGATTTCTAATGCAAGGAGCCTAAACTGAGGAAATGCCAGAGCTAAGGATGCCTGCACACCACTAACCTACCACAATGTGGGTGTGAGTTATGACAGTCTTTAATTACATGACCACATACCAACCTTTTTTCCCCTAAGAACTGTTGCTTTTCCCAGTGTTGAAGATGGATGTGCTCTGGAGTGGGGAGTTAAGAAGGCTCTTGTCTGTCACAACTGTGCCTCACTTGTCCCCCCGGGCAGGGGATGCAGAGGGCATGGAGCATTGTATTCCAGGAGGGAAGGAAATTCTGCGTTTTACAAGAACCTGACTTCTATTCTGAATTCCTTCATGGAGGTCTCAGACAGATGCAGCTGTCTAAAAGCTGAGTACACTCAGAGCAATGTTCAGAGTTTCAGTTATGTTGTCCCTGAAAAGAAAAAGTGAAGGGATTTGTGGAATAGAGAGCAGTAAGGGTAGTGTCAGGAAGTAGGAATGGTGAAGGAGACCTGTGATGAGGGGATCCTCTTTAGGGAGGAAACAGCCAAGTAAGTACAGTAATTTCACAACTATAAGGTGCACCTTAAAGCCTAAAATTTTGACCGAAACCCGGAAGTGCGCCTTATAATCCGAAGCGCCTTATATATGGGAAAGTTCGAGTATTGAAAGGATCTCAAAACAATTTCTGTTTCACATTGCACAGCAATGAACATGAAGCTCGCAATCAAATGACCACGAGCAGGCAAGAGCCGCGAGCACAGCAAGCGCAGCGAGAGCAGCGAGCAGCCCAGTGCCAGGTGTGGCTGCAGGGTGCAGTAGAATTGCGAGTGCCGGGGCCCCTGGTACGGGGAGGGCTCCTGGGGCTGCATTTAAAGGCTACGCCGATCCGTGAAAAATGTTTGCAAATTGAGCACCTGCCAGTAAACCCCGCGATCATGCAATTCCATTACTAATTCATTAGTTTGCAAAAGTTGCGCGCAGATCCTCACTCCGGTGCTCCTTATATATGGAAAAAGTTTGGAAATTTGCTGATACCCGGAAGTGCACCTTATAATCCAGTGTGCCTTATAGTCATGAAATTACTGTAGTTTATAAGCTGTGAATAGAGGGGGAGGTTTAAATGACACAAAATCTCTCCTGCAGCTCCATTACCTAAAATGTGCTGCTCTGCCTAAAATCTTTCATAATTTTTCCCCCTTTTATAATTTTTACCCCTGTGTGGGGTAGTTAAGTGAGAGCTACTCAATGACAAACATGAAGCTGTACCAATATCTCTTGGATATATATTAAGCTGAGTGCTTTACAGTATAAAAAATAACTCCCTGATCCTGAGAGCTGAAGGTGTGCCTGTGCCTCGTGGCAGTGGAAATGCCTTGTCTCCCTCAGTGTTTCAGTTTGGCATGTAAAACTAGAGCTAACACCATCTGGTACACTCCCAGCCCATGGCTTTCAGTGTCAGTCTGGTGTGTTTTGGTGCATCTCCCTCTGTTCTAAAGGTGGCAGTGCTTGTGAAGAAGGTTTCAGTCTAAAAATTCAGGTGAGTTTTTAGAACAGACTGATTCTATTTTCAAGAAAAATTACTCCCCTTCCCTCCCCTCCTTCCCAATATCCCATCCATCCCTGCCCTCTGGCAGTAGAAGCCATTCCCTGTGTCCTGTCCCTCCATCCCTTGTCCCCAGTCCCTCTCCAGCTCTCCTGGAGCCCCTTTAGGCACTGGCAGGGGCTCTGAGGTCTCTATGGAGCCTTCTGTTCTCCAGGCTAAATACCCTCAGCTCTCCCAGCCTGGCTCTTTAAGAGACACCAGAAGAAACTGGAGGGGAGAAGCTGGGAAAGCCTAAACCCCAAAGAAGCTTCCCTCTGGAATCAAAATCTTTTACATTTGGGTTGTGTAATACTGCCATGAGGCAGGAACTGAATGAGCTTTCATAAATGAACTGTTAAAATTGTCCCTCCCTAATTTGTAGTTGGTGCATTTCTGGTTTGTGTCTGGAAGAGTCAGAAGTTGATGGGATGCTGGAAAGCCAGCACTGCCACTTTGGAGTCCCTGCCTCCAGTAACTGGTGGACCCACTGCCTTGGCCTTGATGAACAGGCAGTTTGAATGCTCCATGTTCCAGACCTCATGTCCTAATTTAAATGCTTTTTAAAAAGCTCTAGTTCAGTGTTTAATTTTTCATGGCTTTGGTGTAGGAGGGATGGGAGCACTGCACTGTCCGAGCTGCACCATGGAAAGCAGCAAAGCAAAGCACTCTTGGTTCTGTACGAATTCCATGAGGCCCACTGAGGATCAGAGATTGGAGGTGTATGGCTGAGGAACATTATTCCAGAGAGCTTTAGAAGTGTGCAGCTTCACCTCTGTGCTACAGACTTGGAGGTCACTAAGGAAAGGATTTTCAAAGAGGTCCTTTACCTGGTGCTGGTATTTTATGGATACACTTTGGAAGTGTCTGATAGCTGAGGTTATGTCTTCAGCCTTTGCAGTAAGAAGAACTTTACAGATACATGTTTTTAATGATTTGTGCACCTACTTAGTTTCTCAATATTAAGTACCATTCAATTTTTAAAAAACAGTTGCAAATAGTTTTATATTTTAGTTATTATTTACATTTGATTTGTTTAGGGCAGGGAAGAAGCAAATATGCAGAGGGTTGACTTTTAAAAAAATTATTAAAAATTATTATGTTACTTGATATACACATTAGATGTTTATTATTTATTTAGAAGTCCCCAGTTAAAAAAATTTATCTGATCAAAATTATGTTGATAAAGGCAGTAAAACTGTCAACTGCAGAAACCACGATGTCATTTCAGACCATGCACATTTGGGAGCAGGTTCATGTTTCAGCTTCTTAATACCATTACCTCCCATTTTAATGAGCAGCATGCTTGCTGGAAATGAACTGAACCTCCTGGGGGAAACCCAAATGAATAATGTCCCACTTTTCATTAGAATCTCATTAGTTTTGCAGTTATGAGGTATAAATCAAAAAACATAACCGAAACCAGCAGTCCCCAAAACACAGGGCTGTTCAGATTGCTGCTAATGGATGTCTGGCTTTTTATGTCAGCCTGTGGCTGGAATTCAGCAGAGTGCAGTGGGGGTTTCAGGCTCGGGCTGGTTAGTGTAGGTAATTCCTATTCACGTGGATATGAAAAGGTGGGAAGTCTGCTGCCAGTGCATTCATGGGGTTTGCATCTGCAGCCTCTCAGGCACGTTTGACTTGGCCTGGAGAAGATGCAGTTTTAAAGAATTTCTGCCACAATTGTGAAAAACATCTTTTAAAAGGCTTAATTGAAACTTTTGTCTTGAATGTCTTTTGCAACACAGTGGTTTTAATTTTTGTGAAATATGGATATTGGGAAATGACAGAGATCTGAAAATGGGCATGAAAATAAAGGAAACTTTCAATGTGTTTCCATCACACAGTTTTTGCAAGCTTATGTTAAACCAGATCATCTCAGATCATCAGGCATGGGGGTTCATGAAAGTGGCTGAGGTGTCCATTCCTTTGCATTCCACGGGGTTCAGTCTTCTCTGGATATTTGGAAAATCTAGATTACCAGGCCTTTTTTCCTGCTGTGTTTTCTAAGCCAGTTGAAAGCAGGAAGAACTCATCATCTTGACTGCAGACCCTGATTTCTGGGGCAGGTCATGAGTCACTGGGCTATTGTGGCAAAGGTGCATCTGTAGGAATAAGGGCCTGGCAATAATACTGTAGATCAGTAGCGGCCGTATTTCCCAGCTCCCTGTAGTAGCTTCAGCGGTCTTGAGTGGAAAAAAACTTTCCCCCTACAAGAGAAAGATTGGGTTTATTTCCAAGACTGAGTGTGATGCTGTGTCACCTTCCCACTTCTGCAGCCTTTCCTATTGCCTGGCATGGGCCAGACCCCTTCTGAAATTACAAATGCAGGAACGGGCTGCACTCTGAGGCAGGTAAAGCACAGCCCCACTCAGAGAACAACAACCCAAGGGCTGGCTGCCTGTGCCGGGGTGAGGAGTGGTATAGGTGAGAGCCTGTCCTTGGGCTGCTCTGTCTGTCCTGGCTCTAGGTCCCTGTCTCTCCTCAGCCCCAGTGCTGTTTGCTGGGTGCTGTTGTTTACCCAGCCCCAGCCCACGCAGGCGGCTCTCGCCTCTAGAGCTGTTCCATGGCCAGGCCTTCAGGACAAAGCTCCACGTTGGCTTTTTGTGGTTGTGTCTGCTTAACGATACGGTTTTTATGGTAAACATAGGAGAAAATGTATAGAGTGGTTCAAGGAAAGGAAAATGTCTCTAGTTGAACCAACTCCTGTGGAAAATCCATTCCCATTTCTAGTGTTAAAACCAAAAGACAACCTGCCTGCATTCACATAATATCCTGCATATGTCACTGTAGACAGCGGTACCTTTTATACTAAATATTCACTCTCAGGGCCCAAACAGATTTAATAGCTGAGATTGGAGGGCACATACAAGTCTGTTCAAACGCTGCTGTAATCTGACACGAACTTTGATTTCCTGCCAGCCTGCAAATGTAGGTCAGGAAAAACAGGTACTTGTTTCTACAACTCTCTAATGGTTGTGCTAGAGCTCACAGGAGTGTTCTGCTAGATTTTCTTTTTTTCTTTTTTGAAGAAGATTTGCATTGATTTATAAATCTTTAAGTTTAGAAAGACAAACCCGTCTTTCATTTTTTCCAGAAGTGCTTCATTCTTTCCAGAATATGTATCTGAACATCTGAACTCTCTCTTACTTGGAGACTGGGGGAGAAGTGGGAAGCGCTCACCACTAAGAAATGTTTTATGTTTTTGAAAGCAGAACTGGCTGCAGTAACAAGCAGTGTGAGCCCTTCCCTCCAGAGTGCCCTGGGATGCCATGTGGCCTCATTAACTTGGCTGCTCCAGGAACAGATTGAAAGCTGCTGTTTTCATGGATATTGTTTGAAACTTGGCTGCAGTGATGAGGTGGGGAGGGAGAAAACAAACAAGGGAGAGAGCAAGAAAAAGAACCTT
Organism: Sialia sialis; assembly: GCA_009812075.1. Lineage (NCBI taxonomy): Eukaryota > Metazoa > Chordata > Aves > Passeriformes > Turdidae > Sialia > Sialia sialis. The sequence continues at coordinate 5,628,688 of VRYO01002223.1, forward strand.
AAGGCTGATATTGCAATTTTTTTGGTTACAGATATGGAAAATTTTGCAATTTTGCTAGGATAACATCATTTTGGCTTTGATATATTCCATATGGGATGTTTGCTTTATGCTTGCTGAGTTTAACTTGGATTGGATTGAGAAGCTTGTTCAGATTTGAGCATGGCTCTGTGAAGTCTCTCTTGGTGGTAGGTTAAAAATAGAGCAGTTTTGCATTATTTTTTCCCCCTTTGTGGCCTAGAGGAGGTGCAAAAAGCCTTTGTACTGTACATGCTGTCTCCTCAGTTTCATTCCCTTCTGAGCACAGGGCACACCACTGTTGTGCTCCTCTGGAGGAGCTTTAAGCCAACTGGCAGCATGTCCAAGGTGGGGCTGAGGGAAGATGGGACACCTGGACATGTCCATGAGTTCCTCAGCAGGGCATGCACACAGATGGAGTTTGTCACTCTGTTGTTCTGTTGCTGTGGATCTGTGATGAGGTGGGGATGTTTCACTCTGCCTTTAGCCAGGAGTGGGGCTCTAGGTTGCTGTTGAACCCTGTCTCAAGTGTTCTGTGGAGAAGGAGAGCAGGGGATTTTTCCTCAAAGCTGGGCTGTAAGGGGGGATGTTGCTCAGGAGAAGATCAGAGTTGTTCTTGTGCTAAGCCCTTTGTCCTCTGCATTCTCTGCTGCAATGGCACTCAGGCAATGCCTGGGGACTCAGTGGAGGTTTGGGGAATTCAGACAATATGGCTGAGGATGGATTTGATTGTGGAGGACCTTAAGCTTTCTGTTAGAATCACCCTAAAAGCCCTGAGCTGGAAGGACCCACTGGGGTCCCTGCACAGACACCCCAACAATCCCACACTGTGCATCCCTGGCAGCACTGTCCAAATGCTCCTGGAGCTCTGGCAGCCTCGGGCCATGACCACTTCACACGTTTTGTGGGCACTGAAGGGTTTTCACATTCGGATATTATTCAGCCTTCTCTTCCTACTGCCCTTCCTCCTCCTCCTCCTCACCCCTCACAGAAACACCACATTCCCTTCTTATTCAAACTAGCAAACACAGGTGAATGGTCTGAGATCAATGACACTGTGGTTACCTGTTCTGGTCAGTGGAGCTGTGTGTGGCCTTTGGCACCAGAGCACACTGGACAGGAACGACAAGACTGTGCCAGTCTGTGTCCCCAGGGCTTGGGGAGCCTCACCTGGGAGGGAAGGGCTGCCTACCCACCTGCTTTCTGCTTCATTCCTGGGAATGAGAGCCTCATGAAATCTGCACTTTGTAATAGTGATTAATTTTGGTTTCAGTTTACACTGCATTTCAATTCAAAAATTCAAGTACTGGGTAGTTTGAATTTCTTCCAGTAAATCAGTTAAACTGCTGCTGTGGTGTAAGTAGAAAAACAGACATGTTGATGAAAGAGGGATGGGACAGGTAATGGTTTTTGTCCTGGTTATCCCTGGGGTGACAGAGCTGTGCAGCTCTGCTGACAGGGGTGAGCAGAGTGGGCTGTGGGGAAGACATCCCCCACATCAGCAATACAGAGAGGGGAAAACATTTGGATTTTGCAACTGACTGAAGCATTGTCCTCGTTTCACATGAGAAAATAGCTGCCCCCTCTAACTGCTGTTTGTCACGACCCATCCACGGCCGGGGTTACTGTGAGCTGAGCTGTTCCCTCGGGTACCGGGGCTGGAGCCGTCTCTGAACGTGGAATTTGCTGGGCTTCCAGCAGCTGAAGAACAGCTTTTGCTGCTGTACTGTGCAGATGTGAGAGCAAGCCTGGTGCCATCTGACCAAAGCTTTGGTGTTTGCAGACTCTTCCCTGAGACCAAGTCAGAGGAGGGTGCCAGCAATGCTTTTGCTGGAGCATCGTTTGTTGTAGATCAATACAGTTTTAACTGGCAGTTCTATCCAGGAATCCTTTCTTTCCCCCCCCGATTGTTTGCCCAGCCCTGCCGCGGCCGGGGCCTCTCCGGTGGCACAGGATCAGATGGATTGTTGGAGTGTCTGAGGCGTCATTGTCCTAAGCTTGGCTTCTGATGCTGCGTGCGGCCGCGACAGATGAGCCTTGGCTTCCCGGCGGGCGGGCAGCGCATCCCCCAGCTGTTTGCGAGAATTGAGGGAGAGAAAAAGGAGAAAGGCAGATTATCCCGTTATGTTTACAGGGCATCGGTCACACAAACAATGGCTGTCCTCTTTGACAAGAGGATTGTTTAATTAGTTAAGGGTTTGATAAAGAGATGACTGAACATACAGTGCCCTGAAGGCATCTGCCTTTTAGTACAGCAGGCACGTCCTTCCTGCGAGCCCTGGGCTTTTCCTTTCTCCCCAGGAGCATCGGAGGTCTCCAGAGCTCTGTTCCAAGTCTCAGAGCTGCTTACTTTGAGCATATTAAATTGAATTTCTATTATCTGAGAAGCAGAATTATAATTTAGCTGCCTGTGAGTTAGTTCTGAGCATTCAGAAAGAGGGAGGCAACGTGAGTTATACTTGGAAGTACATATTTTTTCATGTGTGTTTTTTGGTATTACTAGTCCTCTTATCTGTTACAGCTTTTCCCTTGCTCCATTCTTAATTTTTAATCTGTGCAAGCGTTGCCAGGTTAAATTCCGCACTCTGAACTGAACCAGAATGAGAATCTGTGTAAAGAGGTAATTAAGCATAGGCAAGTGGGTGTGAAGCAGTGGAATTCCAAGTGTGTGCAGTGGCTGTGGGTACAGTGTTACACTGGCTTCACCTTTCTTCTGAATTTGACCTTAAAATCCAATTTGAAATACAGAAAATAATGAGTAGAGAGTGGATTTAACTAGTACATTGCAATGTCGGTGTTAGCATTGATTCTTATCTGTGTAACTCCTTAAGAGCAGGAGTATACAGAATTTAAATCAATATTCAGTACTTCAGAAAGTATTCCAGCTCAGCCATGAAATATTCATGTTTAACATCCTGTATCCGCCTTCGTGACCTAATACTCAAATAATTACACATAACACATTCTGGGTTACAAGAAATAATGTTGTAGAAAATGCAAATTTTAAAATAAAATCTATCTAAAATGTTCTGTCGCTGTATCTTACTTTCAAACCACTTAGTGTCTGCATTATTTTTTAAGGTTTAATCTCCTGTTGTTTTTGGTTTTTTTCTTGGCGACTTTTCACTCTTTATAGTGTTCTGTGGCCCCAGCAGAAACCCTGCTGCTCTATCAGAGCGTGTGTCATCAGCTGTTTGACCACAGCCAGAGAGGGGCTGGAGGAAGTGTTTTAAATTCACAGGGGGGGTGTGCATCAGGATTAACTGTCCAGCTCTGGGGACAGACTATCATTGTGGTTGGCTGTTGCCAGCTTCCTCTTTTGTGCAGAGTGGGGCAGAGTGGGGAGGCTGTGCTGTGTGTCAGCCAGGGACAGCAGTGCCCTCTGCATCGCCAGAGGCAGGGACAGTGATGCAGCTGAGAGAAGCTGAGGGCAGAATTCCTCCCTCTCAGTCTGGGATTTGTCCTCTTGTTTTCTTAGTGCTCCTGTCTTAGAGGGCTGCAAGTGTATCCCAACTCCGTATAAAATAAGTTGTTCTCCAGGTTAATTAAAATGTACATAGTTGCAGCCTGGGACTGTGAAGATGTTATCATGGCACAAATGCTGCTCTTGGGGCCTCTTTCTGCTCATTCTTTACCCCTCAGTGTGGGGCCTAAAGTGCCCCAGGGGAGCTGGGCAGGGACTTCACAGCTGACCCCTGCTGTCTGCAAATTTCATGGGAGTTTCTGGAGCCCCGGCTTGGTGCCTCATTGTTGCTGTGGGCTCCCCATCCCTGGAAGTATTCCAGGCTAGGCTGGACGGGGCTTGGAGCAACCTGGGAAAATGGAATTTGTCCCTTAGGCACTTAGGGTCTCTTTGGGGTCTCTTCCAACCCAAGCCGTTCCATGATTCTAAATTCCTGTTACAGCTTCCTAGGGTGATGCGCAGCATTCTATGAGATGTTCTTCCTCCCACTAAATACAAACAGCCTTCAATTTCTGTCAATGAGCAGCTTTCCTCTTGCAGTGCTGAGACACCCTGCGGTATCTCTGGTTCAGGTGACTGCTGCCCCAGGCTGCTTCTTGCTTCCTGTTTTCCACAGACTTAAGCTAAAAGAGGTGGCAAAGGCATCTTGAAAGAAATTCAGGCTGAGTATCTCATCAGCACAGGATGCTGCTTCATGCTGTTGTACCAATGAAGATCAAGTTCCTCTTTGGTAGGAGCTGTGCCAACTTCACCACCCACACTTTGACAAAGGGTATTGTTATACCATTTTGAGTGATTAATAATTTTTAGGAGGTTGCAATTTTCCATTTTCAGCATCTTGCCTCTGATTTCCTCTTTGTGTCCCAGAGGCTTTGGACAAGCTGAGGGGCACAGAGAGGAATGTGCTTGTGCAACCAGGATTACCTGCATGGAGTAGGGGATGTTGCAGTTCTTCCTAATCCAGCCCTATTTGAAAAGCAAATCAGTGGCTTTCTCAGCCACCAAATAATGTTTTCCTAAATTGCCATCAGGCTGTGAGAAATTTCCTCTCTGAAAAGGAGTTTAAATAACAATTTCCCTGCACTTTATCTCTATTGCTAGCCTGAGAAAAGTCCCTGAAGGGGGACTGCAGGGTTATACTGAGCTTGGAGAAAGGATCACCTTTAGAGGTGCAGGTAGGTCATCACTGAATCCAGTGACCTCACACAAGACGAGGAACACATAGGACAGCGACAAGCAGCAGTGCTGAATCTTTTCAGCTTGTGCTTTTCCTGTTTCTTGCCCTTTTTCTAGGATCTCACTTCATGGTGCAGGGAGAGCTATGCTGGGGCTTCCTGCCCTGCTCTATGCTGCATCTGTGGCATGGAATATAGACAGAAGAGACATTGCTCTGCTGCTCATGTTCATCCAGGTGTCAAAGCTTCCGTGACAGCATGTGGCCATGAAAGAGATGCAGGGTGAGCAGTGAGGATGCAGCAGGACACTCTTGTGTTGTTCAGAGCACCCAGCACTGCTGCTATCACGTCCTTTGGATGACCCTGTGCACCATGCAGCCTGCTGGGGGTTTAGGGAAGAGCCCAAAGAGCTGATCTTTCACACAGCTGAGGTGTGCTGATAACAGCACATGGTATCCTGGTCCTTCAAAAAGCACACCATGAGCAGGTGTCACCCAGCATCACCCCAGCAGTGGGGCTGGCTGGGCTGGTGATACCAGAGGAGACACCAGGGCTCCCTTTGGTTTCAGCCTCTGCAATTTCTGGTAGGCATCTGCAGACTCCAGTGGGGAATGAGGCAGGAGAGAACCACAGGGTGTGATCTCTATCCAGTGGTTCCTTTGATCAAGTGAGGGCTTGTGTGTTTGTTGTGCTTTACAGCAGAGGTGCTCATGGCTTTGTGACAGAGCAGTGCAGACACAAACTATCTTGATGGAGCTGACTTGCTGTGCTGTGAACAAGTGAATTAGATTAGAGCATCCCAGAGCAGACATGGTATTTCATGTCCAAATGCAAAGGGGAGGAATCCCAATCTTGCCAGCGGTTGCCTACAGTTTTGCTGTTTCACTTTGAATTTGTTGCCAGTTGTTCAGATACCAAATAATTTGGCAGCCAAAAATCAGATATCCCCTGCCCATGCCTAAAGGAGAATAATATGTTGGTTCTGATATTTGTAGTATTTTATGGGTTGATTCATCACTACTTAAAGGTTTTTCAAAAGGTGGTTAAAACTATGCATAAATGGTAGTACTTTCTGAAAAATTAGAGCATGATCATTGCAACTCTAACTAACAGCTAATAAATCATGCTGAGAAAACACATGCCTTTCAGGTAAACAATGTTTGTGGATGTGGAACAGTCCAAAAGCAGGGCAAGGCCACATTTTTCTCAACTTCTGAAGACAGTGGTGGAGACGTCTGCAGCTACTGAGATCTCCTATTTGAGCAGATGTTTCACAGTGGCTCTGCCTGTCACTGCTCAAAACACTTATGAAAATTAACCTGAACCTTTGAACTGGAGAGTTCTGTTTCCCAGCCTGACCCAAGTGTTGGGGGTGAGGCAGGAGGAGGCTGCAGGGTAAAGCCTTTGCTTTAAGGAGAACCAAAGGGCAAGGAGAAGGCTTCTGGAGACCCATCTTCCAGACATGTGGAAAAATCTGGCTCTGTACCCAGGAGTTTCAGGAGTGGTTTCTCTGTGCTGGCCATCCAGGAGTGCCGCCAGGAGAACAAAACATCAAGAATCAAGACTCTCCTTATTTACAGTATCCTCTACAAACTTGATTTCAAATCAACATCCCTTGTAAAAGCCATTTATTGCCATCAAAGGTGACCTTGCTAATCCCACTGGTGGCTTAATCAATCACTGCATTCAAAACCTGCTTCCCTACCCCTTTTCACCCTGAATAAGCTTAGAGAAGATATATAGATCTGAGCTTAGAAGGTCTCAAAGCTTGTTCAGGATGTAAAGCATGAGGCATAACTACCCATGAAGGAGTTTTGAAAGCAATTTTTTTATCAGGCATGGTGGAGGTAAAACTGACATGGCTTGGGAAGAGATAAAAAGTCAGTGCACAGTGTGTGATAAATAATTTGACTTGGCTTTGTCCTGACCTTGTGGGATTGGAGCCTGTTCCTGCACTCCACAGAATGTTGTTTCTCTTGCTGTGGATGTGAGTGTGAGGAAGTGTATAAGGAGAGTGTGGTGCAGGTACTGGCTTTGTGCTTGACAAAGACTTCATTGAATTTGATAAGCAGCCTTAATTGACCTTGAGATCATATGGTGATGACAGTGAAATTAAAGTTTTTCATGAAGAACAAGCAGTAACAGGGACATTGAGGGTGTCAGTCCCTCAGGTGCCAGCAGGTGGGATTGCTCAGGACACAGATCATTCCAGAGACTGGGGAAACAAAGCCACCAGTGCATTGTAAGGCATGATCTTGTGACCAGAGCTACTGGTCAGGTCTCAGACCAGCAATCAGTCATCCTTTAATTTATATTCCAAGTAGCAGTTAGGATCTTCAACCACAACAAAGCCACTGTCTCCTTCAGCTGTTCAGCCATCACCAGATGTTGCATCTGATCTGTGCTGCAGCTCCTGCCTCTCCACCCTCCCTGTCCTCCAGCATTCCTCTCCTTGCTGCCATCAACAACAAGGATACTCCCTGCAGGACAGGGAAGGACTCATGGCCAATGATGTGGGCAGAAGGCAAACAGAAATGAAATAAGAGGCAAAACTTATTAAAACAAGTATCTGCTCATTGTTGACCCAGTATATCAGATCCCGGGGAGACAAAACTCTGAAGGAGATCTGAGTCAAACATGAAAAGAACTTGGAAATTAAAATGCCCATAGCTTGTGGAACTACTGAATGGTGGCATGGTTTCCAAGGCGTAGTAGTAGCATCTCTGGGAGAAGCAAAGGAGCTGCCCATGGCCATGAGGGGGTCCTGGAACCTCTGCAGGCTGCAGGGCTGCAGGCTCTGCTCTGACTGCTGAGGAACTCCCGCCAGGGCAGAAGATGAGGAGCTGTAGACAGTTGGGATCTGAGGGATATGCTAGTAACAGTGAAAACAGAGGAAATAGTGATTTGAGAGGAAATCCTTGGATTATTCTGGTTTGATTCATGGTTAGACATGGGCTGGAGTGAAAGTGATCAAGGAGAAGTGCACACAATGGAGCTTCAGCTCCTGTGAGTGAATGGAAAGGGAGATCAGGGAGAGAAGCAGATCAAGATGGAGAAAATTCAGCAGATTTCTAAAATTACTCATCCATCCTGTAAAACCTTTTTGTTTAGTGTTTCATCTACATCTGGAGGTATTCAAGCAAAACCCTGGGGAGAAGAAAAGCTTCAACACTATTAAAAATAAATAAAAAGAAGAAGAAGAAGGGGGTGAAAGGGTACAGTAATTTCACACTGATAAGCCACACCTATTTC
>VRYO01002223.1:5637592-5657528 GCA_009812075.1 Sialia sialis
GTGCGGCTTATTTATGGACAAATTCCATGGTCTTCCCCGCTACCTGGAAGTGTGGCTTATAACCAGGTGTGGCTTATGCATGTGAAATTACTGTACTTTTATTAAAGACAAACCTTCCTCCCTCCCTTCTTCTGTAAATGCCATGATTCATGAAATTCTTGCTGTTTAACCCAGGAATTTGCTGGAGCTTGTGTCAGTCAGGAGGTGACTGCATTTACTGCACTTTTACCAACACAGCTGTACCCCTAAAACTGTGCAGGGGGATGTGACTGCAGAGTGTCTCTGGGTGATCCCTGGGGACAGCCTCCAACGTGTGGGATTCATCCAGAGCTGAGCTCAGCCTGTGTCCCTGTGTCACTGCTCTGACCCTGCCCAGCAGCTGCACTTGGGGATTCGTGCCTTGCTGTGTGCTAGTCCAGAGCCCAGTGGTTTTGTACAAATCCTTTCATCCACTGTTGTCATTAATGTGCCAGGAATGCCAGCTGAGGCCTTGGGCAGGTGGGTACCCAGCCAGCTGTGCTGTCATGGCAGGACAAGGTGGGACAAACATCTGGTGACAGGAGGGCTACAGCTGCCACAGCCACGGCTGCTAGAGCCAAGCCTTTTTAGAAGTGTCAGACTCTGGAGGATCCTTCATGCTTTTAAAAAAAAAAAAGTGAATATGCATATGGGAGATAATAAAGTTTCCTCAGCTGTCCAGGAAGGAACATTCAAACACACCATCAGAGAGCACTGGACAGGTGTTGGTTATACTGGCTTAACAGTGCTGCCTAAACTTAAAATCCAAGTGCTAGGAAACAGTAAAAGTGTCTGAAGAACTCACCTAGCTCTGTTTGGCAAGTGCTGAAGTCCTGCACTGAGTCCCCAGTGGAGCTGTGTTCATAGTGTTAACACAGCTGTTCTGAGAGGGGGAAAAAGCAAGCCAAGTAAGCTCTTCTGATGTGAGAGTTCAAGAGAGACTGAGTTTTCAGCATTTAAAGTAACTCTGCTGGATCTCCTCTTAAGAAGGATTTACATGTTACTATTGCAATCACCCTGATTATTAGTTTTCCATATTTTTCTGTATTATAGTTGTTTTCAATAGTAGCCAACAATTGGAATGAAATTCATGCAGTGTCTTCAACTGAGCTGTTTTTCTATTTGCTGAGAATTTTAATTTACACTTTGATTCTGGCAGAAATGCTGTGTTGCCTATTTCCAAAGTCATTCCTTGTTTTTTGTTGGGTTTTTTTGGTTTGTTTGTTTTGTTTTGCTTTGTTTTGTTTTTTATTTAAGGTGCTGGTTTGAAGTGAAACGATCCTTTGAGATTCTTTCTCCTGAAGCACAGACCGTTTGGTAGGTTAAGTATGGCCTGCCTCGGTTTGAAATAGCACTAGAAATTCTGTTCAGCCTGTGTGCTCTCTGTGCCTTACCCAGAGTGTGCTGTCATCTCCTCACAGCCTTCCCTTCAGTACAGGAGAAGCAAGAATCAGAAAAATGCAGACAATAACAAGACTGAAAATCAACCTCTGAAATGAACACATCCCAAACTATCAGGTTTCTGTTTCACTGTTGCCTTTACACAGAATTTTCTGTTCTTGGTGTTCATTATTCCCCGGGAACCTTCCCATGCGGCACAGCAGGGTCAGGATGCTGTGACTTGTCTCAGCAAGGTGTGTATCACTGGTCACAGTCAGCATCTTGCAGTGTCTCAGTGTGACACTCAGGGGATTGGACATGTCAGATGTGTGACCAAGGAGGTGTGTGGTCACCTCTCTGTCTTTGCTCGGTACCGGGTTGCCCTGTGGAGGGGGTGGCACAGAGCCTGCCAGGCACAGCTCCAGCTTCCTCTGCCATGGCTGCTGTGCTGTGCTCAGGGACAGGAAGGGATCACAGCTGATGTGTGCCATGGGTGGCATGGGGACTGCTGAGGAAATCTTGCAGTGGTGCGACTGGAAGGGTTAGAAGGTCCCTTCTAGGGATGATTCCCTCAGGTGCCTGAGGGCTCCCCTTCCAGGTACAAACCTTTCAGAAATAAGGCAGATCGAGACTGCCTGCAGGGAGCTGTGAAGTGCTGGGAGGTGGAAAGGACAATAAATCCCAGAGGTTTTAGGGTAACCCAGGGGGTGTAGGTGACCCCGGAGACAGGAGAGTAGGGCATGTCACTGTGCGGACTATGCGCCGACAAAACCCGGGGCGGAAGGGCCTGCTGTGATCAGTGTCATTTTACAGAAATATCTGAGCAAACAGATAAAACATGTGAAGCTCCGGGCTATTCATGCAGCAAAGGAAACCCGGCCTCGCGCGTGTTTGTCAGCAGAGGGTGCCAGAGCCCCGCAGCTGCTCCGGGCTCAGAGCGCACCGGGAGCGCATCGGAGCCCGAGCCTCTGAGGCTGCGGCACGGCCAGAGCCGCCCCAGCGCCAGCAGTGCTTCCCGGAGCCACTCCAGGTGTGCTGGTTGTGTCCCAGGGTTTGCTTTTCTAGTGGCTGCAGGCGATTGATGGGTAAGAAGACTAAAATGAGAAGGGAGAGCTGGGTCCTGGAACTCTGCAGTCATGCAGGGAGATACATTCTATGGTATCCAGGGCTTTCTCCAGTGGTTCAAGTTGTACTTACGCCCTTGGTGTCACAACAATTTGCTTATTGATGTTAAGAACTTGGATAAAAATTCCATGAAAAATACAGTAATTTCACGATTATAAGCCGCACCTTTTTCATTGAAGAATTCAGCCTACCCCAGTAGTGTGGCTGATCATCAGGTGCGGCTTATTTATGGACAAATCCCAGCGAAATGCCAACCTGGAAGTGAGAGCCGGCCGGGAAGAGAGCTGCTGCAGAGGCGCTGCTGGGTGGGTGGTGAGCCGGAGCCACTGGCGAGCGGGCGGCGAGCTGCCGCTGGATTGGCGAGGCCAGCCTGGCTTCGCCACCTTCACACGAGCGAGCGAGCCGCCTTTGCCGCATTCGCACGGGCGAGCGAGCCACCTTCACCACCACGAGTGAGGCGCCGCCGCCTTCGCTGTCACTGCAGCGAATGCACTCGCTGCCGCCGGGCGCCAGGGGCGGGAGTGCCGGGGCCCACGGCATGGGGAGGGCACCTGGGGCTGCCTTTAGAGGCTTCGCTGGTCTATGAAAACTGTTTGCAACTTGAGCACCTGACACCAAACCCCGCGCTGCTGCGATTCTGTTACTAACTCGTTACTTTGTCGCACATGGATCCTGGCTTAAAAAAAAAAAATTAAAAAATAAATTGCGGCTTATATTCGGGTGCAGGTTATATATGGACAAATCCCGTGGTCTGCCCGGATGTGCGGCTTATAATCAGTTGCGGCTTATAATTGTGAAATTACTGTACATTCCTGTCAATGTGGCGAGCTTCACCATGCTGAGAGGATGGCCTTGAAAATCCAACAGACTTTGACAGACATCTGTTGCTGTTTTGTCAGCTGCTTTCCAGTTTTAATGGGCAAGCTAGTGAGACAGGCAGTGTTCTCTAGAGCAGTATGGCTCTGTTGGCTCCTGCCATGAGTGTTCTGCTTTAAGCCTTCTGCACTTCCACTTATTATGGCACAAATGGTGTGAAATTAGTAAGTTACTCCCATAAATTATCAAAAGTCAATAATAATTTAATAAAAATTCCATTCAAGTTAAGTGATCTCCTTAGAATGAGCTCTAATCAAATGAATTGATACAGGAGGCAGGGTCATGTCCTGGCCCCTTTGCTTTTGCTGTGCCAGTGGTCCTGGTAGTGCTGAGCAGCCCTGTCCAGATGGGAGCTCCTAGAGACCTGCTGGACTCAGGGCCCTGGAGGGAAGGGGAGGTAACCTGGGGTTCTCCACACAGGCCCAAAGTCATGGCAGACACTGGCTGAACACTGCCTGGTTTGAATTTTCGTTTTTATTTTTTGCTTGTGACAGGGCTTTTTTTTCTATATCTTTATCACAGCAAAGTGAAGTTTCTATTTCTGAGTAGTTAAAGATTTATGTGATAAAGGCAAGTCTGTAAAATTAGGTGGAACTGCAATTTGCATTTCAGCCTGAGGTGCGGAGGGGCTGAGCCTCTTTATCACTTCTGCCCACTTTGAAAGAACATGTGCTACAGACATGGCTTGTGAAAGGGCTTGGGAGGCAGGTCATTTATGACACTGCAGCCTGAGATGCCAGAATTTAAGAAGAGATTTTGAGTGGTGTAGCTTTGCTGGGGCATTATGAAGAATGAAGTGCTGAGTTTGTAGCTGATGGGAGCTAAACTGAAGCTAAACTGGGTTTGAATATAGAATCCAAAGTCCGTAAAACACACCTATGGTCTTCAGAGGATGCTTTTACAGGCACTCCTAGGACCACAGCTCCTTCACCCATCTTCTAACTCATGTTTTTTTCTGGGGATGGGTCCATCTCACTGGAGACTTCAGAGCAATGTGCAGCTTCCTCCTGAGGTCCAGCTTTGGTCTCAGCTGGCTGGGCCAGAACCCAGGGAATGGCTGGTGCTGGGCACTGCTCAGGCTCCCCTGGGAATGGACACGGCCCCAAGGCTGCTGGAGCTCCAGGAGTGTTTGGACATCACTGCCAGGGATGCCCAGGGTGGGATTGGTGGGGTGTCTGTGCAGGACAGGGTGTTGGACTGGATGATCCTGGTGGGTCCCCTCCAGCTCAATATTTTCTGTTATTATGTGATATCTTTTGCTGTGTGTGCCTCTATGTTCTGTAACACCAAAGCAATAAAAGGAAGGTTGTAAAAATGTGAAGTAGGCTTCAAAATCCCCGTATGGAGAGGCCTACAAATAAGTACTACTTTATTTTCTTGGTTCTAAAGATTTAAATTACTCTCACTTCACATTTTCAAATCTTTTCCATACCCAGGCAGAATAGAAACCTCCTTTTTTGTTTTGGGGACATTTTCTGAGGAGAGATAAGATTTTTTATATATTTACTTCACCACGTTACTGAGCATTAAGGGAAGCACCAACTCAGGCAGAGCTTGAAATACCAACCCAGAGCTGATCCCATGGAGAGTTAACAGACTGTCAGGAGGGAAATTTCCTGCTTTTCCCACCATGAGTCAGGAGCACCTTGTTCACTCTAGCCCAGCAATGGCCCTGCTTGAACTGAAATCACTCAGAAGGAAACCAATGAAGGGCCCCCAGTTCCTTGTCTGGCAGTGACTATGTCCTCAGCTGTTACTGAGGAAACAGAATGGGAGCTCTGTTCACACTGTCCCAATCCACCTGAGGGTTGCTTTGCCCCTGGGACAGGTGTGAGCTGCAGGCAGGGCAGGTGTCAGACACTGTCTGTCCATCCATCATCCATCCATCCTCCATCCATCATCCATCCATCCATCCATCCATCCATCCATCCATCCATCCCTCCATCCATCCATCCCTCCTGCCTCAGCACTGTGTTGGGCTGACTGTGTGCACCCTTAGCTCATTTGGCTGGGATGTAAAGCAAAACATTCCTGCAGGGTACCAGCCATGAGCTTGACATCACAGTCAAGAGTCCAACAGTGACCACACCTGCTCTGGAGAAAAGCCTGCAGTCCTTGGCCAAGCAGTTTGGCAGCTCTTTGCAGAAGCCTTTATCTTTGGCTGCTCCATGCTGGGTTTCCATACAGGGAATTCTTTCAACCAAGCAGGAGACACCCCTTCCAGCAATTGCCTTTTTGTGGGCCATCACCCACTTCTGCATACTGATCACAGCATCCTACAGGACTGAGCACATGCAGTTATCTTCTCTCTCTGAACACACTTGATTTAGACCTAATGGGAAAAGCTACAAACTGGATCCTGACCCCAGAAATAGCAGGCAAGGAATGAGAGAATAGCCTTTTGAATGAAGAACAGTAGAGTTACCTTTCATGTTAATTCCTGAATTACTCTCATATGATGTCAAAAAAACGAGGCTTGAGGGATTCCAGATTACATCAAGATCAAAAGAAGCCCTGAGGAGAAACTGACTCTTTTTACTGTTCAGAGGAATTGAAGTGTCTCAAAGCGTCTTCTGGTGTGAAACTTCTACTGTAGTAGAAGCCCCACCTTGGGGTTTGTTAGAGCTGCTCTAGATCCAGGTGTGACCTGCTGCTGAGAGGGAGGCTTTGGTTCCCTGTCCCCCAGGAGTACTCAAGTCCTGCTGGAATTCCCATACAATGGTTTAAAGGGGGTGTCCTGAAATCCAGTCCAAGCTCTGCCATCTGCCCAAGCCTGTATTTGTTGGTTACTGTGGTGGGGGTTGCATGGGACACAACCTGGAAAGCCGCTGCTTGTGAATGGGGAAATTCTTCCCCTCTGCTGAGCAGAACCAAATTCTTCAGAGTCCTGGATCATGAATCTGCCATTTCAGTGGGGTTTTGACAGATCATGGATGAATTACAGCCGTTTTTGTTTTCTAGGAGACCAGTGGGTAAAGTGTGTTAGGCTAAAACATATTTGTTCCATTTTTGGTACCTTCCCTTCATATACACCCTGCTTTCTTTTTTTTTTTTTTTTTAATTTTCTTTTTTTTTTTTTTTTTTTTTTGAGCTAAAGACATTAAAGAAAGCAACTTTGATGTTGAGGTTAATTCTGACCCTCTGGATCACATCCACAGCTATGTGCACTTGGCAGTTTTGCTCCCAAAGTGACCCTCCCAGTGCCTTCTGAGAATACAAACCTTTTGGATGGCCCTGAGTGACATACATCTTGTGCTTGAATGTGGGAGAGAGGTTTCCAGAGTCATGGATCATTTGTGGAGAGCAGGAGGCTGTTCCTGGGAGGCCATCTGGATGCACTGCGTGTTCTGTGCCATGTCCTGCTCCACGGGGCCTCACTTCCACTGCTCCACAATAAACCCAAGGTGCTGCTGTGCCTCCAGCCAGTACAGGGACTCCAATCACTTGTTGTTGCCTGTGTTTGTGTTTTTCTAAGCATTTGTGTTCCACCAGCACACTCAGAGTGAGTGTTCTCGAAGGGGAATTTCCTTCCTGATAAACAATCCTGCAGTGTGATTCAGCAGGAAGGATGTGGTGGTTAAGGCACTGGACTGGGATTTGAGAGACAGGGGTTCTGTTCCCAACTCTACCACAGTCAAGATGTGATGATGAGTGGAAGGGCAAGCAAACAAAGAGGAGGAGCTGTGTAGCTTTGGCAGAAACACACTTTCACATGGCCTGTTTGTCCAGATTGGGGTTAAGTAGGTCTGGGGTTTGCACAGAATCACAGAATCTGCTGAGTTGGAAAGGACCTCAGAATCATTGAGTCCAACTCTTCACCCTGTGCAAGGGTTTTGTTTGGCTACTCAGGTGAAGAGCATTACGAACTCCTGCTTGTGCAATTCAAATCTGGAATTCAGCCTATTCCAGGAGCCCAGCTGTGTTTTTAACTCTCTGTTGTTTTACCTTCCATGTGCTCTCAGATGCCACTTTCTTGTGCTTCTTGGTTGATTCAACTCAGTTTCCTATTGCATTCTCTGATCTTCAGGCACGTGTCTAATGGCTCCTACACCAAGTTGCACATGCATGTAGGTTCTCCACTCTCCTGCTAAATTTAAGGGCAACAGACCACACACAGGATACTCCCTTTCTCACACAGGATGCAGTCCCTACAGTTTGACAGTAACTCTTTATTTTCTTTCCAGAAGCAAGAGCTTGGGCTGCATCTCTGAGTTTAGACCTCCAACCTCAGCATCCTGATCTGGTACTGCCTTTGGGAGGATGAATCGGGACAGTTACTCAAGTGATCAGCCCACGGGTGAGTTTTCATTCAGCATGATTTGCTTTCCATTTATTTTCTTACTGTTATTGGAGGAGGATGCTGAGTCACAAATAAAGCAAAACATGTGAATCAATGCTAAATTGCATGCCATAAAGAGTACTGGATTATAGGTTTCCTGTCCACATCTGGCTATCAGCATTCTTAGAATTCTAGTGCAGGTTGAAAATTTTTCTAGCAATTTTTTATGAGTTCTCACCAGCTCAGAAGAACACACGAGTTTTGTTAATGTGTTAGACAAATCATTCTGCTTTTTGCTATAACTTAGCTTTCTCATTACAGTAAATTCATGGCTATAAGGCGCACCCTTGTGACTAAAATTTTGATTGAAACCTGGAAGTGCGCTTTATAATCCAGCGCACCTTATATGTGGACAAAGTTCAGAAATTTACCAATCTGGAAGTGCGAGCCACGAGAGCCAGCAGCTGTGGCAGCCGTGCGCCACGAGAACCACGGCAGCCAGCGCCAGGGGCGGGCGGGAGTGCTGGGGCCCACGGCACGGGGAGGGCACCTGGGGCTGCGTTTAAAGGCTGCACCGATCCATGAAAAATGTTTGCAAATTGAGCACCTGCCTGTACACCCTGCAATCCAGTGATTCCATTACTAATTCATTACTTTGTTGCACATGGATCCTCACTGCAAAAACAGTGCGCCTTATAGTCTGGTGCGCTTTATATGTGGACAAAGTTTGGAAATTTGCCGACAGCTCGGAAGTGTGCCTTATAATCTGGTGCGCATTATAGTTGTGAAATTACTGTAATTGCTTTGGTGATTGGTTAACCTTTGCAGTAAGGGAAGATGTGAACTCACCATTGTCAGGTATGTCCTATCAAGTCCAAGAGTCAGAGTCCCTGCTGGAGAGATTGGATGGACAGGAATTTGCTACTTCTGGCTCAGACCTGCCATAAATTTGCTCTCTTCTTCCACCCCATCTCTGGCTGTGGGAGTTGAGCCTCACCGAGCACTGCTGGCAGTTTATGCTGGGAGCGGCGGATGCCAGGGGCTGTGCCTGAAGCCTCCCAGGCTCTGCTCAGCCTGGGCTTTTTTGGAAGTGTCAAGTGGCATTCTTAGTTCTGAGTGAGGGCTATTTTTTCCCATTGTTCCCCACTCTTTGTTCATGGGTGAGGTCTTTTTTGTCTGAGGCCTTTGTCAGAAATACAGGCTGTTAGGAGACCTGTCTGCTCACAGGTTTGGGGAGTTTTCTTTTGTTGTCAAGAGGCCTGAGAATTTCGTCCTCCCTTTTATAGACTGGCTTGGGCAAACTTGCCCAGACAAACGAGGGAGGATTGCTGGGATCTCCTCTTGCTGGGCCAGCAGGGAGAGGGGTCCTCAGAGCCACCATCCATGTGCCTTGCTCTGGCTGTCTCAGGCCACTTAGCTGGGGCAAAGCAGTTTGGGTTTCTGAAGATCTGCCTACACTAAAGCCCTTGCTGTTGTCCATGGTTTTGAATCTGGGGCTCAAAAATGGAAAATTTTAGAAAAATTCCTCTGGTAGCATGAAATATCTATTCTCTAATATTCAGCATGTACTTTTATTACTGTGAACAGGTGATAGTGACACATCAGGATGTCATGGAGATTCATGAATCATACACAGAAGGACCTAGAGGCTGGGGTTGGGGAAAAAGACATTCAAGTCTCTGTAACACATCTGGGTGCTTGTGAGAAATGTCTGGTCAGAATATTAATAGATTTCTCATTGCAGCCTTATTTTTTGTAGGAGTAATAAATGTTGTAGTTTGAGTTTAGATCCACAGGCACAGGAATGAATCTCTCCAGAGGGACACATTTTCAATGTATCGATTATGTACATTTTACACCTCCTGTTGAAGTGCTTAGTCCTGGTTGCTCTTGGAGCCCAGTCCTGGGATTGGACAGGTGTGATCACTGGTGATTTATATCCTGGATGAAGATAGGGATCTTCCAATCTGGACCTCCGTTCAGCTTCTAGCACAACCTATTGAATTTTACATTGTTGGTTCATTTCATTCTCTTGAGCTGCCACTGGAGCTATACTTAGAGAGGAAGGATATTATAATCTTGTGCAAGATTAAAATATTGTTACTCTAATACAGCTAGAAGGGGAGATCTTTTCTCAGGGTGAGAGATGGCCAAGGTTTTTCCCATTCTGTCCTCCCCTTGCATGCAGGAAGGAAGTGCTGGCAAAGGCCCCCTCAGCTTAGGAGCATTTCCAGACACAGCCCTCTCCACCATCCATCACCAGCCCAGCCAAACAATTGCAGCACGTGAGGGGAAAACACTCGGCCGGGAAAAACAGCAGGAGCAGAGCCTGGGAGCAGAGCCCTGGGGCCCAGCACCAGCCAGCCTTCTCTGGCAGCAGGCACTGCACATTTGCTGCCCTTCCCTTTATCATTAACTATCTTAATAATCAAAGTTCTCCTTTGAAGAAATATCTCGACAAATGAGAAAGGGAGGAAAGGAGGCAAAGGGCAGATATTTGCTGAGGAGATGCTGTGCTGGCTGGTGCTGGCCAAGGACGTGCTGGGGATGTTCTGGGGTGCAGAGCACCCCAGGTGATGTGTGGGTCACTGTGGCTGCTGGGACAGAGGCAGTGCTTTCTGTAAGCTCCTCAGGGCAGTGCTGAGGCAAAGCCATCTGTGATGCCCTGAAGAAGGAGGAACCAAGTCAGGTAGGGGCCTCACCTTTGAGTGGATCACTTTCGCTGAATAGGATTCTTACCAAGAGGAGGCTCAGAACTGAACTGGAGTCTTTTTCCCTGTACCACTGCTTTTGTTTAAATGCTGCAGTACAATAGTAGGGTCATATTTTCAGATCTGTCTGCTCTGTAACCTGGTTTTAACCATTCCTTAAACCAACTACTTGTGTTTATATTTTTCAGTATGGCTTCATTATCCTACAAACCTTGAGCTGGGAATTTCTCCCTACAAGTACCTGAAGCAAGGTTGTAGTGAGGTGGTGGTTTGGTCTCCTTTGCCTTGGGGATAGGACAAAAGGAAAAACGGCCTTAGTTGCAACACAGGAGATTCAGATATTAGAAATTTTTTTTCACTGAAGGAGTGGTGAAGCTCTGTGCTGACTACCTGTAGGATCACCTCCTCCTCCCAGTGAGATGTGCCTTTCTGGCGTTCTTTCATTCCTTCTCCTCTGTTTCACATTTTTATTGACCTTTGTCTGCGTTTGCAGCAGGCATGGGGTGGGCAGTAAGCTCCTTAAATCCTTTACAACACTCTGCAGGACAGAAATAATTTTTTATTTAACGTCTTTAAAGAATGCAGGATTATGGAACCCTCATTTTAAAGCTGAAGGTATTTCTGCAGTACTAACACTTATTTTTAAATCTATCAGAACACTTATTTTTAAATCTATCAGAAATACACATAAGCAACAGCAAGTGAAAAAAAAGAAAGTAACAAGTTACACAGATGAGATGGATAATAAACAGCAGCCCTGGCTGCATGTATATGAAAACATTAATCCCAAAAATTTACCCATCTGGCCTAGAGATAGAGAACAGCAGGTTTCCCAATGCTCAGTGCTGGGTATAGATGCTGAAAGTTGAAGCTGTCAACATCAAAATAAAAACAGCCAAACTCATCAACCTGGTTTCAGTCCTGCTGCAGCCCCCCCAGTCACCAGCCTGCTGGTGGCATTTGGTACTGTCATTTCCCTATTTGGGAGAGCATTAATCTTCCCCTTGTGAAGCTGTGTGACTGTACACAGGAAAGTGCTCACGTTAACAGCAAGCAGCATTTTGAAATTTCCTTCTAGAAAATAACTGATTGTGTGTTTGCTCGTCCTGGGCATCCTGTTTGGAAGGAGGCACCACTTGAATGCTCATGGGTGTGATTCTGTTGAGGTCCTTCATGCACTGTTATTTCATTAATCTAATGATTCACTGTGACACAATGGGTTAAAGAAGAGACAGGGCTGTGGTTTGTTGGTAGTGTCCCATGAAGTCCAAGAATGCCAGCTGGAGATGAACCCAGGAGCAGTGGGGGGAAGGTGGGACACTGGAACAGGACCAGATCCACTGCAGGCGCTGGGAGAGGCTGCAGGCACTGAGGGGTTTGTTTCAGGACACTGGGCTGGGAGGACTGGGCATTCTCAAAAAAGGGAGAGCAGGAAGGGACTGCCAGCCTGTCCTGACACATGGCTGTTGAGGTTCATGGCTCAAGGGAAGTCCTTGGGACTGCCAGAGTTTTGAAAAAGACTAAGAAATAGGCTTGTGATAGTAAGTGCTGTTTACCCAGGGATACAAAAACACCATGTTCCTGGGAAGAATGATGTTTAGGTTGGATATGCGGTTATACAGTAGAAACTGATGGATAATGAAGGAGATTTCCAGGAATTGCCTGCTGGTTTCTACATTCTTCTTTGCAAAAAAGCATGGAGTATAACAGCTGTTTCCACCCACTCTGGTTCTTTCACATAAATCTAGAGTGAAGAAAAGGGTCAAGTTAAATCCAGCTGTCCCAAATACCTTCCCAAACTCTAGAAAGGTTCAGGTAACAAGCCTTGGTGGAAGAACATCCTGTGAAAACAAGCAAGTAGTTATGAGAGAGATGGGAGGTGACACTGTCCTGCAGCCAGGACCATGGCTGCCACTTGTGCCTGGTACCATGCAGTCCCCTGGGAGGCTGCAGGACTCCCTGAATCCTTCTTGTCATGTTGCACAGCCCTGGCTCAGATGTGCTGTGTGCTCTGGGGGGGCAGGGGCTGCCTGCAGCACGTAGCCACAGCTCTCCAGGCCATGTGTTGGGAGCACAGCCCTGCCTGTGTGAGTGGGGAGGGTGGGACAGCTCTGCCTCGGCAGGGACTCATTTGTGCTGCAGTGGGAACTGGGAGCAGTGGACATGTCCTGCTCAGAGGCTGCAGCAGGGTTTGCTGTGTGTGTGATTGTGCCTTCTTTTAAATTAAACTATTTTGCAAGCACTTCCTTCCTGCATTTCTCAGAAGGAGGGAGGGGGGTGTGCAAAGAATGTTGAACTGCCTTTGACGGAGGAGGAAAACTGAAGAAAACAAGAGATGCAATCCTAACTACTGACCTTTTACTTGAGCTTGGTGATGTTTTTCAGCAGCAAAGCCTCTGGGGAGTAACAGCATCCTCCTTGCTATTGTGCTGCCTGCCCAAAAAGGGGGCTAAAGTTCAGCTTTTATGATGTTCTCACTCTGGGCTTGTGGGAAAAAGGCCACATTCCCTTTCTTAGGTCATACGAGTGCAAGAGATGACAGAGTCCTACAGTCTAACCCCAGGGCAGGAGGCCAGTGCAGAATGGGATTGGGATAGACAGCTTGGTAAATACACTGCCAGCTTTTTCTCCTTATGGAGAGTCACAGCAGGTGGGAGGGTAATTTACATTGTTAAATTAAAAGGCACTGATTTATTTTATGTCGGTGTGTTATTGTTTCAGAAGAGCACATGGGTTGCCATTACTTGTGATGGACTCTTGCACTTTATTGTTAAATCCTCCTTTTCCACTTTGGTCAACAGTTACTGGAAATGAACGTTATCTACCAGGACAAAAACAAGAGGCAAATAAGCATAAAACAAAATCCCAGCCTTCTCCCCAGCAAACCAGAGAGTTTCAGGGAACCCTCCATAGTTTTGAGGACTGCAGTTACTGCAGTGGATGTTTTCAAATGGTGTTCCTTGGCCTTCAAACTGTTTGTTCCCTGTACCTGGGGGCTCGAAAGACAGACACCAGTCCCATTGCTCATGGGTCCTGATCAGGCTCTGTGCCTCTGAGCTGCCATCTGGTCTGACTGTCCCCCTTCCCTCAGCCATATCTGGTGTTTCTCTCCACTGTGGTTTCCTTCAGCCTTGTTGAGGTGTTGTTCAACAGACACTGAGTTGATGTTTCCACAAGGCATGATCCTGACTGTACTGTGCTTTCTGAAATGCAGGGTCTGGGAGCAAAGGAGGTGGCTCTGCCTGGAAAGGCTGCCTATCATATTCTGTTCTAAAATTACAGATACTGTTTTAAAGTTTCTATAAGACATAGTGTTTAAAAACCAAATCTGGATGATGCTGACATCCACCTGTGCACTGACATCCTTTGGCAGTACTGGTGACTCTGCTCCAGGGACTCGGGGTGCTAATCCAGCTCATGGCCCGCCCCCAGGAGCAGCAAGCTGAGAAATTCTGTCCTGGGGCTGATGTGTGAGTTTGCCTTCAGCTGGAGTATTGTCTTCTGCATGGCAGAACACATAAAACTTCAGCACCTGTCAGGTCACTCAAGGATAGGTGTCACTACCTGATGTGCAGTACTGTGAATTCTGTGTGATGAGGAAAGATGTGTGTTTTGGCAGAATGGAGCAAGTGGAAGTGCTCACTGATCAAACAGCTCAATCATAGTTGCAAGAGAAAGGTCTTGCTCCTGCCCTTCTCCCTCATGCCCTTGCACCCAGTCCTGGCACATCAGTCACCTCTGCTCCTGTGCTGGTACCTTTGAGCCTTCACTGAGTTGCTTCAATTACGTGGCCCAGCAAGAGCAGACCCATGTTTTGACCAAGTTCATTTCCTGTGCGGCAGCTCTGATCTCTGCTGGCTGTAACAGGGACAGAACCCAGGGAAGGGCTGGAGCTGGGCCAGGGCAGGCTCAGGTGGAGCTCAGGGAAAGGTTCTTCCCCCAGAGGGTGCTGGGCACTGCCCAGGCTCCCCAGGGAATGGGCACGGCCCCGAGGCTGCCAGAGCTCCAGGAGCTGCCAGGGATGGACAGGGGGCATTGTTGGGGTGTCTGGGCAGGAACAGGGGCTGGACTCAATCCCTGTGGGTCCCTTCCAGCTCAGGAGATTCTGTGATTGTAATGAGAATGAGTCGCTTTGCTTTTGGACAGCTCATGTCTTAAGCAGAATGTCTTGGCACCAGCCAAGTGGTGAAACACAGCCAGATGTTCATTCAAAGTGCTTGAGGAAATGTGCACACACCAAGCTCACCTTTCTGTGGCTGTTTGAGGAGCACAGACATGTTGGTGTTCCCTCCTCACCAGGGTACCCCACCCTGTGGCATGGTGGGCTGTGTGACTGTGGCCAGGGGAGGTAGCTCATCCATCTTGATATTTTTGATTTGGTTTTTGACATTGAGCCTTCCCTTTGTAGTGGCCTTCAGTGACTGACCCTCACATGTAGCAAACACAAATACCCAGTTACCTGAGGGTGCAGGCAGATGTGTGGGTTCTGAAGGAGAGAAATTAGGTGCTTGGAGTCTTTCACTCTGTGGCATTTCTGGTTATCACAGTGAGGGTGGAGGGGAATTAATGCTGTGAAAACAGGCCTGAAGATGAAGGAGGTTTGCCACAGGCAAGGGATTTGGAGCCGTGACATGAAGCCCAGGGCAGTGGCATTCAGGTAACACCTGAAGTGTGTCTGGTCAAGGCAAGATCATGGCCCCTGAAAATTACTTAATATTTATCTGTCTTTCTGGCTCACAGTGTTGATTTTCATATCTGCAAGAACTTAGCCCTGGCACCTTGTGGTGCTGAGTGATGCAGGTGCTAGCCATACAGTTCAGCCCCACTGCTCCCCTCCCTCACCCAGCACTGAGTGGCTCTGGTGGCTGTGGAAGATCCACCTTCCCTGTTGCCCATTTCACAGAGCTGTGGGCTTTGGCTCTACACATCACTCATTTAACCTTACTTAATTTTGGCTAATCTGAGAATGGATCTCTTTTCTGCTGAATGTATTTTGCACTGAGCTCTACAGACACTGGGAGGGAGAAGAATTTGTCTAAATTGTTTGTTTTTCCTTGGGAAAAAAGAAATGGAGATTTATTACAAGTTTGCCTTCCCCAGGGCTCTCCCTCAGCAAAGCCCTGCTTCGGTGGCAGAGGTTTGCAGTGAGCTATTGGCAATTCAGCACAACAAAAGTTCACACAGTTCAGAGCTCCAATGATTACAGAGGAGCTTTTCTTGGGATTTTTGAAATGTCCTAGACACAATTAAAAGAATTTCTCAGCAAGGAGAGTGCAAGCTGGGGACTCTCCGGCAGATGTAATCACTCAAGGAAAACTTTGTTTGGCTTGGCTGGGCCCTGCCTTCGTTCTGTCCTCTTTCATCCCACCACCAGGCTTTCTGTCAGTCTTTGCAGTGTCTGTCTTTCCCTCTTTCCATCTGCCCCACATTGCACTGCAGGCTGAATGGGACAGCCTTAATTAACCTGGCTACTTCCAAGACAAACAGCTGGTCAGATGGAGAAACGGGGGCCCTTGGCTGTCAGGAGGCTCCATGGTCACTCACTTGCTAGAATTAAAGGCTGGGAGTTGATCTGTAAGCCAGCCAAGCCAGAGACAATGATTGGGTTCCCATTTTGTTCCTTTGATACTGTCTTAAATATGTGCAATGACTGGGAAAACAAAATTTGCATAAAGTAGAAATCCACTTTGTCATACTGGTTTGTCCCACCCTGTGTCCTCCACTGTAGATGACCCAGGTGGCAAAGCTCAGCTGCTGTTTCTTACAGGGTTTTGGGAACCAGGCCTGTTCTTAGAGAACTGAGCTGTAACAATTCCTGGCTGTAATGGCATAGTTTTGGTAGCCACATGGATGGGTCTAGTACAGCTAGAATTCTGGTGTTGGACTTCCAGCTCAGGAGATTCTGTGATTTTGTAAATCAGCAGGAGAGATGTGTTAAAGCCACTGTGACCCCAGGTCAGCTCCAGTACATCCAGCTGGGCCCTGGTTTCATGCTATGGCTTTGCCCAGGTATTGCCTGTGCCCACGTGTGACAGGAGTGTGAAGATGCCTTCTCCTGCTCCAGAACCACCCCTAGACAATACTGCTATGATTTTTGGACATGAGATTTTCAGCTCTTAACCCTAGAGTGCTGCTGGGCTGTACCAGCTTGTGGTGATTAGAGAGCAGTTAATTATTGACTATGTGGTTTGCACGTTCTGGCACTGATGAAGTCAGGACACCAAGTGGACAGATTCCCTCTCAGACACTGAGAGACATTTAAAAAGCTGCCAAGTGCCTCAGGTTGGGTGGGAGGCCTGGGAAGTGCCTGTGAACTGGTGCTTATGGGCTCAGAGCCCTTTAGAGCAGCCTGAGCTCTCTGTGCAGCCCCCCACTCTCTGTAGCCCACCCCCCCAGTGGGCCCCGGGCAGGGCTTGGGGTGGGATCTGTCACATACTGAGCTGCTTCTCTGCTTTCATTCAGCACTGTAACTCAGTACCACACACTAAAGAGACTTTCCATTGGTATTCAGGGCTCATATAGCAGCTCTGCACAGTTTCCTGCGGCTTCCAAGGGAAAGGACCTTTCCATGCATAATTTAATCACGTTCAGCACGGCAGCAGTGGGATTTTTTTTTTCCACAGAAAGTCTATAACATCTCATTGGTGAACTTCTATACTTTGAGAACTCGCAATGCGCTTGCTTATCTTGCTCTCTCAGATAAACACCTCTCAGCATCCTGTTTTTCTTGTGCCATATGAACAGGAAGAGAGCGATTGTTTGAGATGTGCGTCAGTCAGAGCTGGAACCAAGCAGCCCCTTACCCTCCCCATTGCCATAGAAACCACCAAATCCCTTCAAACACATTGGTGCTGAGCTGACAGGTATCCTGACTTTTCCACTTAGTCTCCCAGAGCTACAACTTCAATGTGCAGGACGTGGCAAAAACAGGGTTTTTTATTTTATCTAGGCAGTGCAGTGATAAATTTTGGAAGGGACCAGCCATCACTACTTTTGTGAGGTTTTTTATTTGGCCATGGATTTGGTGGCAGGAGCATTGGAAGGGCTCACAGGCAGGTCTGTAGTCAGTGGGAATGTGGTGTGAAGGACTGGGCAAGGTTCTGCCTGAGCCTGTGCATGACATCTGCAGCATGTCCTGGTGACAAGTGGCTTGAGTCAGCTGGCTTTGGGAAAAGCATCTGGCTGTTCTGTAATCACTTAAGGGTCACCTGGAGAGTTCTGTGTGTGGAGGGAGCAGATTTAGTATTTGGGAGTGATTGGAACTGTTCCTGGCACCGCAGGGTGGGATTTTCAAAAGCTGCAGCAGAAATATGGATGAAGAACACATTGTTTGAAGGTTCTGGTAATGCTGAGTGTCAGTGCTGGTCTAGTGGAAGGTGTTCCTGCCCATGGCAGGGGAGTTGAAATGAGATGATCTTTAAGGGCCCTTCCAACAAACTTGTCTGGGATTCTACCAGAGTGGAGTTTTAATCTACCACTCGGAGATATAATTCGCCAGAGGAAGAAGGAGAAATTCTTTTAACTTAGGGGTTTTACCACTGTTTTATTCAATTTCCTTCTGCCTCTGGAGAGCTTGATTCAGCCTGGACAGATGGGTCTCCTCCACTTTGTTTACCTGAGTAAACATTGTCACCATGTCCCCAGGTGCCACATCTTTACCTTTTTTAAACACTTGCAAGGCTAGTGACACCTCTACTGCCCAGCACTCCTGGCTCTGTCCAGTGCCTTGCTGCCTCAGCCCACGACCACCATACACACTGACCTTGCAAAGGTAGCGTCCCTACCCCCATTTAGCATCTGTGGTGCTGCTGAAATGTGCTCAAGTGAGGAAATGGCAGAAGAAAAGGTGGCAATGTCTGTTATACAAGAATCAAGCTATTGTTACTGTTCTCAAAAGTAAGTTGGATGGCTTCAAAATATATGCTACAGCTTTTTAGAATTACCAGGTGGGGTTTTTCATATGAAACTACTTAGGATGCACAGTTAAAGTTAGAACTTGGGGATTTCCATAGATGTCTGGAGGCAAAAATATAGATATCATTTTAGTTCTGTGATAGTACTCTGGATCTGAAGATTCTTTCCCATCCTGTGCTTGAGTCCTCTGGGGCTGCTGCTGTTCCTGGCAGTCTCAGTCTCTTACATAATTAAGAAGTTTCCCCTTTTATCCTGGACAATATCAGTTTTCTTCTCCTTTGCAGGATTGGTAAGTTTGAAAGAAGAAATGGTTAGTTTTCTGGAGTGCTGTTTTAGGTATTTTTGAAGTGAAATCCCATTTCTATGAAAGTGCCTTTAACTCAGTGTAAGGATATTAACTGGCACCCTGGCTGTGACAGATCCTCCTGTTCCTGGCCTGAAGAGGTTGGCAGGACAGTGGGATGTGAAGAAGGGCTCATTCCACAGCACTGATTGTTGTCCTTCTTCTGGGAATGTGGTGACTCCATCCTCACCCTTCTCTCAACACTGAGCTGGTTTATGGGAACAAAGCCTAATTATCTTCATCACTGAGAAAATGCATGGAGCTGGCACCTAAATGAAGTAAGTTTAGCCTGGCTGAATTTTTGAAGGAAAGGAAAAACTGTATGATGAAACTGTGGGTTTTGTTTAAACAGTTTTGAACACAAGAGTACAAATCCTTGTTCGGTGAGGATGGGGATCCACCAAGCTCAGTGTCTTGAGCCACCCGTCTGGCTGTGCCTAGCCATGAGGGTGAAGGTAGAGGTGTAAAATGGAAAAGGAATGAGGGATTGCAGTGCTGTCCTCTCCTCCCATATGTGTCCCCACTGTCCTGTGCCAGAAATTGTCATCCTGGTGCTGCAGAGCCCATAACACTGAGGTTAGAGCCCATCTGACAGAGGAGAAAACTGTGTGAGTGTTGACAATTACCTGCAAAAGGTTTACAATTGTTACATTTTTAGGCTTTTCTGAAGTTGGATTTCATTAACCTCTCGGTGTTATTTTTAGAATTCCTATTTTTGTACAAATTGCTGCACTTCTCCTTGTCCAGCCAGGGTGCCCTGAAATCATGCCCAAACAACCTCTGTTTGTCTGAGGTGATGTCACACCTTGTTCAGGGTGACAGTGTGGGACAGGCTCCTTCACTCCTGGGCAAGGGAAGTTTCTGCTGCCCAGGTTGGGTCATCTCAAGCATTGTGAAGATGTCCCAGACCTGGGTGACTCTTTGGTGAGGTTTCATTTTTATTTGTTGAGTTGGCACCAGCTCTCAAGTGCACCCTCTGCTCCCGTGCTGGGTGTGGTGCCCAGGTGTTGAGAGGGAGGGGATTCTGCCCCTCTGCCCTGCTCAGGTGAGACCCCACCTGCAGAGCTGCCCCAGACCTGGGGCCCAGCACAGGAAGGAGCTGGAGCTGCTGGAGAGAGTCCAGAGGGGGCCATGGAAATGCTCCAAGGGCTGGAGCCCCTCTGCTCTGGAGCCAGGCTGGGAGAGCTGGGGGTGCTCACCTGGAGAGGAGAAGGATCCAGGGAGAGCTGGCTCCAGGAGAGCTGGAGAGGGACTGGGGACAAGGGATGGAGGGACAGGACACAGGGAATG
>VRYO01002223.1:5658620-5687223 GCA_009812075.1 Sialia sialis
TTTTAATGAGAGTGCATTTTGTTTGATCTGTGCTTTTTGGGGGGAAATGATGAATTTTAGCCATTATGAAAACAAAAGGCATGGTTATTTCTAAGGATTGTTTTATAAGAAGCATATGTGTGCTTTATTATTCTTGTGCTTTAAGTGTGGGGATTGTTTTCAGTTGGGAGGCTGCAGTAGAAGAATGTGAACTTCTGACTCACTTAGAAATGAAGCACGTATCAGCCAAATGCTGAGGGTTGCTATTATGTTTTCATAACTCAAATTTCTCAGAATGGAAGGTATCTCACTTGCCCTTAGTTAGAGAATGATTTTTGTTTCCATTCAGAAAGTCTGGCTTCTTTGCTAGAAAAACTTCTCTTTCTTTCAATCCACTGTTCATTTCCCTTTTCCCTCTCCAGCAGGGCAGTTTCTCCGTGTTCTGCCTGTGCACCTTATTCTCCACCACATTTCCTAATTCTGGCTTTTCAATAATGATGTAGTCAGCAGCACAGACAGAGGTATGGCTTCACAGAGTGATCCCAGGAAAGTGTGGGCTCAGCTAATGGCACCTGAGGAATTCTGGCTTTTGTCTAGAGGAACCAAATGAGGAACATGAGATGAGTATTGCCTGCAAAGCCAGATGGAGCCCCAGCCATTGTGTGGTTGTATGTTTGGTGTAAGCTCATGCAAGGATATTAGAGAATACACATTCAGTAAGACTAATTCTGTGGTATATGATTGCATGCTGGCACATTAACAGAGTAGATCCAAACCAGAGGAGGAGTTGCTAGCCTATACCTTGCAAGGAGCATCACTGAGTTAATAAGTTTCTGTTAAACCAGGTCTGTCTGGAAGATGATAAAGAACCACAAAAAGATAAGCCTCTAAATACTGACCTCCTCCCTAAAGTGAAGCAAAATATTTCCTCCTAAGTGAAACAACCATCTCAGTGGAATTGGAATAAAGCTTTGCCCCTGCTCTCAGTACATGCAGAGAACTGGGCTGGTGTAATCACTCCGGGCTGACTTTTCCATCTGGTCTGTGAACAAAACATAAACTGGTTCTGCAGTTCCCAGGGATGCCTAGGCCACCTTGTGACAGTATGTTAGGCAATGTGACCCCTTTATTTCAGTACCAATCCCAGCTGTGGGAATCTTCATCTGCTACAGAGAGGCTACAGGGGCCTTCGTCTCTCTCCTGGCAAGCAGGACGTGGCTGTCATCACATGGCTGGAGAAACAGAGCAGTCACAACTGGTTGATGAATGTGGACCCATTCATCTTACATGAGATTTCTGGTGAATGAGAATGAGCTGATGTTCACAGTCAGGTGATTACAAGTGAGGAATTCAGAATGTTTTGGGATATTTTCCCTTCCTTTCTGATGTAGATCCTTCCACTGATTTCATTAGTGCAGAAGGGGAATCCAAATGTGTGGATGAAGAGCTGGAGGAACAAGTAAGAAATGCCTTTCTTTGTCTTGGTGAACCTGGACTCCCAGGCTTCCCCAAAGGCTGTGTCTTTAATGTTAAAATTACAGGGGAGTTATGTGGTGTGAGGAGTTCAGGACTGTGGTCACTGGGGTGGTTCTTTCCCTCCTGAGATGTGAAGGGCTTGGTGTAGCTGAGTTCAAAGCTTTGTGGATCAGAAAACAGCAGCTGAAACTGGACACTGAGCCAAGGCTGGAGTGAGCCAGACAGGCCAAATAAAGAAGGACATTCTCTCTGTCTTCTTGCTTCATTTCCTTGCTGTGTGAGCTCAGCTAAATGCACAGTTAGACATTCTCAAGCATATTTGTCTTTTGTGGGAGGCACAGTGGTCTGTTGGGATGGGGAGAGTATTAGCACCATTTCTTGGAGCTCTGGAAATGGTGGCAAAGCAGAGCAGTGTATTGTTTTTGAAATGAAATAGTTTATGACACCTGATCCTCTTGTAAATTTGGCTCTGTTGGATCAGTGGTGGAGATGGAACAGTCTTTCCTGGCAGCATTCCCTGTCCCTGCAGGCACTGCTACCTGAGCAGTGCAGGGAACACCTCTGGCTGCTTTCAGTCTTTAGTGGGGACTCATCACTGCTGTTGTGGAGATTGGGATCAATCACCGAGTGCTGACTCCTCATAATAATAAACTGAAAGGTTTATTTATGTTACATGTCCTCATTAAAGGGAGGCACAGTATGAAAACCTGGAAGGTGTCACAATCTGTGGGTTTCTACAGAGGAATTTTCTACCTTTTTAATTAGATCAGTTTGTCCTCAGAGGTTCAGATTTGAGCATTAGAAAATGTATCCATTCATTTTTGCTCCGTCTAAATGGTATTATTTCTGTGCCTGTTCTTCTGCAAAACCAGCACACACTTCGTGTGAGCTGTAGCCACTTCTGAACAAAATTGGGACAACCGAGGTTTGAATAAGAGACTTGGATTAATTCACCCATAACATGCAATTCGTTTGTCCTCAGCTGCAATTTAAATGACCCTGAGTGGGTGTGCCCCTCATGCTGCTGGAGCAGGAGCAGGGTGAATAGCTCTGCTCACCCAAACCCCTGGCTTTGCATTGTCTTCATTGAGGTATTGGAGTTTTAAAGCCCAAACGGGCCACCTGCACTGAGGGGGACATAGAAATATCTTGAATTTTTGTTTTCCTTTTAGAAATATATCTCAAAGACATGTTGAAATAAGCAGGAGTTTTCACTGAAAACATATTCCAGGGATTTATTGGGGCAAAAGGCACATTAAACAATAAAGTAATAGTAAAAATTCACTGATTGTTTACTGGGTGGGTTGAATTTGTTGGATATTCCATTAAAAATTTATTAAAATTCTAGTAACTTGCAGGGCAGAGGGACAAGCTGGCTGCCTAAAGAAAACATAATCATTGTACGGCAGAGAGGACAGCTCTGATCTCTGCTGGCTGTAACTGGGACAGGAGCCAGGGAAGGGCTGGAGCTGGGCCAGGGCAGCTCAGGTGGAGATCAGGGAAAGGTTCTTCCCCCAGAGGGTGCTGGGCACTGCCCAGGCTCCCCAGGGAATGGGCACGGCCCCGAGGCTGCCAGAGCTCCAGGAGCTGCCAGGGATGGACAGGGGGGATTGTTGGGGGGTCTGGGCAGGAACAGGGGTGCACTGGGTGATCCATGTGGGTCCACTCCAGCTCAGGATATAAAGTGATTCCATAAATTTGTGATTAATAATTAACATCTTGTTCTTGACTTTTCCTGTCCATGACTTTGTGCTGTGACAATTTAGGGGCTGTGACCCTGCATTTCACTCCCTTTTTCCACCTTTTTTGGGGTTGTTTTTTTTTTCGTTCAGTATCTTTTCTTCTGCTGACTGTAATTCTTCCAAGTTTTGGGCCACAAGGACTTTAATGGCTTTGGGCCCAAAGAGAAAGTGTTAGAAGGTTTTTTCCTTGGGAAATTCCTCCTCTGGGGTTGGATGTCACCCTTTCTTCAGGCGAGAGACACAAGGAGGCTCTGCCAAATGCCTCTTGCCAGGGTGTTTCAGCTGCACTGGTGAATAATGCAGCAGAATTTTGCAAGGGCACCACTGCAAACCTCACCAGCAAATCCAGTGCTTACCTCACCAGCCCCTGGGCACTGCTTTTGTTGTGACCACTGCAGGGCTTGAGTAAAGGATGCATCAAGGAAATTGAGAGAATGAACAGAAAGTAGTTTATGGATTTCCTCAAAGGCACTTTTCTAACTCAAAAATATAAGCCATGTGGTTTATATGGTTTTGAAATGTAACCACAGATCTTGAGAACTGGAAGACATTTGATTTACCATCTCCTGCAATTTTGGTTCAGGTTTAGGGCAGAACTCATTAATTTTCAGAATGAAAAATGTTCAAAGGAAACATATTAATGTAAAACATTTCAAACTGGAACATGCTATTGGCAGAAACTGTCAGTGCCAAAACTTGAGGCCTTCTGTGTCTTGTTGGCGTGGGTGTAGATGTGTCTTTTTGCCATCTCCACCAGCATGCTCTAACCTTGATTTGGCAAGGCTTTTCCAGCTGTTTTAAGGTCTACAATCCCCTTTTTTGGGAGCTGTGAGGGGTCAGTGTCAGAGTGAGCACTTTCTCTTGAGCTCAGGCTAGGAACTGGGTGGGCTCAGCTGTCTGGGACATGTCTCCTGACCCTCCTCAGCTCCTCCTGCCTCCTCCACAGCTGGAGCAGGGAGACCTGGTGTTCTCTGACTTTCCACACTGAGTTTTTTTTACTGTTTTGCACCCTTGTTTTTATTTTGCTCATTTAATGCCCCTTGCTAATAGTTGGATATCTCTTCAGGATGTAGGACTCTGCAGGATTGCAATTCTCGTTAGCAGTGGAGTTTCAGGGTGTCCTTGGTGGGAATTATGCGGGTTTTCTGGCCACCATGCCCCATCCTTGCCTTGCTCTTGTCCAGAGCTGAGCCCAGATGCACTTGCAGTTCAGTTCTGACCACCTGGTTTTCAGTCACTTTGCTTTATCCCTTCTTCCCTTGTACTTCTCCTTCACTCCCTGCTGTGTGGAGCAGCCACCCGTTCTCTGGGTTTTTCTGGAAGGTTTATGAAACTGACTGTATGGTCCTGTTGTTTTTCCTTGGATGTTCTGACATTAGTTTATTGCTGCTTCTCTTCTTCCTTCTCACATGTGGATGGGCAGGTACCTGTGTGGTATCCCATCGGCACACAGCAGTACTTATAGATTAATTATCCATGTCAAAGACACTCATTTTTCATTCTTTAGGGGTGCCAGAGAACTGTGAGGAGGACAGTCCTCCAAAGAGGTCCTACAGAAGACAGAGCAGATGAATTGTTCATTTCTTTCAGGAGACCAAATGTGGACCTTCACATTTCCATCTTATGTCTCATCTGGAGAGTACAGTAATTTCACGCCTGTAAGGTGCACCGGAGTATAAGGTGCATTTCCAGGTTAGGATAAAAACTTCAGTCAAAAAGGTGTGCCTTATATGCGTGATATTATTGTAACTGGATGCAATAGCTCCAGGTCCAGCATGAGCTGTGGTGTCCTCCCTGTGGTGGGATGAGGCAAGGGCACAAGGTGGCTTTGCTCTTCTGTTGATGTCTGGCTCTGGGAGCAACTGCTTGTGGGTTATTTTATTATGTTTAGTCCCTGACTGTGCCTTGTCCTTAGATTCCCAGAGGCCTCACCAGGTAAGGAACAGCCCTGTGTAGATATCAACAGATTTCTCAGTTTCTCTTCTTGTTCAGTCCCTGCCCTCTGTCATTGTGAAGCTGTTCCCCCTTGTCCTGTCCTTCCAGGCCTTGTCCCAAGGTCCTCTCCAGCTCTCCTGGGGTCCCTTTGAGCACTAAAAGGGACTCTGAGGTCTCCCTGGAGCCTTCTCTTTTGGAGTATGTCCACCAGATCCAGAGTGGATGCAACGCTCCAGGGGTGCTCTGTGGAAATAACCCAGCTCTGGTATGTTCAGAGCCTGGCTCTGTGGCCAGGAAGGTGTCCCTGTGTACCTGTGACTGCTCAGTGCCACGCTGGCACCACTGACCTGGTTAAAACTGACTGCAGAGATGTTTTCCTCTGGCTCGGGTTTCAGTGGCAGAGAAGTAAGGTAGGAAACAGTCAGTAAGAAAAGGGTTGGGATTGTTGATTGAGGTTTAGAAAGCTTTTAACAAGTTGAATTATTGGTTGCATCTGAAGTGAAACACTGCTCTCCTAACTGCTCTCATTTCCTGTATCATTCCAGCCTGTTCCCTGCATTAATTACAGCTCAGATTTACAGTGTATTTGGTTACACACTGCGTTGCATTCTCTTTTTTTTCTTGTATGTGTATAAATTTCTTTGGGAGTCAGGCCAAGAGGAGAGTGTGTAGATATGCGCACACACATGGACTGAATTTGACTGTAATTTGCTAATTTACTGGGGAGAAGGGATCTGGCTTTTCTTCTATTTTGATGTAAAAGGAGCCTTTTCTTTTTCCAGAGGAGGAGCAGTAGCTGAGAACAGCCAGTTCAACATTTCCGAACAACCAGAGATGAGAGAAAATATTATCTTGTGAATTGTAAATGTGGCATTTTTAATTTGGCTGGTGTTTCCCAGAAGTTAGTGGATAATTGGAATATTATCATGCTCTTGGCTCAACTAGTAATCAGCTTGCTACTTCAAATATTTTATGAATGCAGTGCCTGGAGTTCAGCTGGATGAGGTAGAGCCTTTCACAGCTGAAGGAGTTTTTTGTGACCTGAAATGTGAAGTGTGATGAGATGCTGAGCATGAAATCTAGCATTTGGAAATGAGCTCTTTAGGAATTGTAAAACACAGAAGGTGATTAAAAGGAAGTTTCCTTTTCAGTTTTAACATTTTTCTTTTGGCTGTATGAAAACATTAGGTGCATTAGAAGGAGTGGTTTTGGAGAGTTCATTCAGTTTTTTTAATTCGTTCTTCACATTTAAACTGTTGATGGTGCAGATGATTTTCATTCAAAATATTTTATGTCATGGTTTCTTAAGTAAATGACTGTGAATTAAGTAGACTCAGATATCAAACATGTTACATTTTAAAATGAAACATTCTTAAACAATTGCTTTAGTACTGGTGTGATGAATATTGGTATGACGAATGACTGTATGAGGAATGATATCACACAAAAGAACAACTGAACACAAGTTCTGCAATAATTAGGTGAAAAGTAAGAGGAAAATTCCAAATAACCTTCTTTTGAAAGATTTGATCCCTCTTTCTTTAGCCTTGTCACTCATCACAGCAGCCTTTCATCTTCCTTCTTCCTCAAGCATCCTCTAGCCTGAATCCCACTGCAGCCCCATTGCTGCCCAGTCTGGCGGGGCTGAGCACACCCAGATCCCTGTTCTGGCCCAAAGTCACCCTCTCCCTCCTCCATCCCCAGCTGGCCAAGAGCTTCCAGTGCAGAGCCATGCATGAAAAACTCCTGTGCTGATCATCCCTCCTGATCTGTGCAAGGTGCTGGCTTTTCCAGGAGCCTTTGGTTTCCAGTGGGAAGGGTGGGGTGGGCAGGGCATGGAGCAGCAGCAGAGTTGGGCTGGAACTGCAGCAGCACAGCTTTGGAGTGCAGAAGCCCACGGGGTGCTGAGTTAAAGCTGTGGCTGTGATTTTGTTAGGATTTCAGAGTGCAGGGTTTTACACACTAATCCTGACTGGCAGTTGGAGCTTGGTGGTTTCCAGCATGGAGTAGCTGATTTCTCTGGGGTGAAACAATGCCCCAGTGTGTCTGGGCTGTCTCTACAGAGCAAATAAATCTGTTTTGTTTTGTTTTGTTTTGTTTTGTTTTTTGTTCTTCTCTCTCTCTTTTCTCTCTCTCTTCCTCTTCCTTCAGGCCAGGACCCACTCCTACTGCTGGAAACACTTCAGCTTCTCTGGACAAAACAAGAACTGGGGAAGGTAAGGCTGAGCCCTGCAAACAGCAATTCCTCTGGATGCAGAGCATGTCCAGGCACAGGGTGCTCAGGTCAGACCTGCCATCCTTCACGGCTGCTTTCATTGCAGCACTCAGGGGAGAGGCTCTGCATTTGCAGCTACAAGTGAAAAGAAAGGGTAGCTTTGTGATGGGGAGCAGCTCAGGGGTTCCCAGAAAAGAGATGAAGTTTCCAGGGATGAGTTACAGAAAAAAAAATCAAAGTTCCTTTTGTTATGTTTTAAGCACCTTTTTTTGTCCATTAAATGGAGGGTCTTGGGGGGAGGGGGGAGAATATTGCTAGTAGCTGAAAAAAAAAAGAGAGTTGAACTTGGTAGAGAAGTGCATTTTGTCAAGTGGATGTATCACAGCTTTCATATTTGAAGCATTCTTCTTTTTTTCTGATTTAGTTTGGTTTTGCCTTTTAGGGTGGTGAATGCAATTTTCACTGCTGTCTAAAATAAGTGCTGTATTTTTATACAGCAACCTATGGGCTCTACACAGAGATTTTTCATAGGCAGTAAAATATATTTCTTCTAAGCTTGGAAACTTTAAAACTACCAAAACCAGCAGATGCATCAGTTGAGGTGTGTGTTTTCCATAATTAGCTCTGTGCTGCTCAGGCAGGTTTAGAAGTGAGATGATGCCTTTTCTAGAAGAAACAGAGCCCTGCAGCTCCCACATAACCACATGGAGCATGTCCTGTGTGGAGTGGCCAGCGTGGCTAAGGACCTGGTGGACGTGCTCCATCCTGGGTGTCTGCAGTGCTTAGTCACTGTCCTGGGCTGCTGCTCTTAGACTTTTCATTACTGGTAGTCTGTGGTTGCCAGCTGGAATAAACAACTGGAAATGTAGTGTGAGAGGTGCCTTTCCAAATGGTCAGCCACTGTTGGAGACCTGAGCTCAGCAACTCTGAAGCCTTGAGCTTTCCATCAGGTTTTGTTAGAATTGGAGGAAAAAAATATTATCCTTTAGGTCTGGAGGGCAGTTATTCCCACAAAACAACAGCAGGAAAGAGAAATCATCAAAATCTGTGCCCTGGGTACTCTGGGAGTGTATGTGGATTGGGAAGAAAAAACACTCTGAAAAAGACAAAGCCTCCCATGGACATGTCCTTTGGCAGAGAGCACTGCAGTGATTCTGCTGGGGGTGGAAAAGCTGCACAATCCCCAGGAGCCATGGAGTCACAGACTAGTTTAGGTTGGGAAGGAATTTAAAGTTCATCCAGTGCCACCCCCTGCCATGGGCAGGGACACCTTCCACTGTCCCAGGCTGCTCCAAACCCTGTCCAGCCTGGCCTTCAACACTTTCAGGAATCCAGGGGCAGCCACAGCTGCTCTGGGCACCCTGTGCCAGGGCCTGCCCACCCTCACAGGGAACAATTCCTGCCCAATATCCCATCCATCCCTGCCCTCTGGCAGTGGGAACCCATTCCCTGTGTCCTGTCCTTCCATGTCCTTATCAAAAGTCTGTCTCCAGCTCTCCTGGAGCCCCTTTAGGTCCTGGAAGGGGCTCTGAGCTCTCTCTGGAGCCTTTAGTTGTCCGGATGAACACCCCCAGCTGTCCCAGCCTGGCTCCAGAGCAGAGGGGCTCCAGCCCCCAGACCAATTTGGTGGCCTCCTTTAGATTTATTCCCTACAGCTCCCCATCTTTCTTCTGTTGGTCACCCCAGTGGCACGTGGGCTTTGCAGGTCCACAGTGGGGTTTGCAGGTGTGTCCCCCCTCCAGGCTGGGCAGGAAGATGTTTCCCAACCTGGAGGGTGCCCAAGGAAAGCTTTTCTGATGAGCCCAGCTCCTCTGGGGAGACACAGCAAGAATGTCACAGTGGGTTCTGACTCAGCTCATCACACTCACCAGGATGGGCTGATCCATGCCCAGGGCTGTGCACCCACAGAAAATGCAGACTCTGTTTTGAGGGTCTGGGCTGCTCTGCCCTTTGTGTGCAGCTCAGGTGGATTGTGCTGCTGCTGCCAACCAAATGTCCAGCTCCAGTAACTGAGGTAAGTTGACTTAAATCCAGCTCAGCCTGCCCCAGTGCCAGGTAAGTGGCAGGAGCTTCTCTGCCTCTTGCTGTGTGTGCCTATAGGTAAGCACTGTTCATGAGCTGGGGTAAATCAGCCCATTGGTCTCAAATCAGTGACCATGGGCAGGAATGTGTCTGTGCATGATCCCAGGTCTGGAACATGGGTATAAGAAAAGGTAATTTCCTACATAGGAATGACAGTTTTAGAATACCCAGGAAGCAGCAGCAGAGTGGCCAGAGCTGTGGGACTAGAAACAGAGGACCAAAGACGAATAGAGGAGTGTGTAGTTTGAGCATCCAGCAACATTTTCCTATTCCCATGATCTGTCAGGCTGTGGAAATCCCCCAAGGACCATTCCCTGCCATGGGAATCAATTGAAATAGAAATGGTAATTACAAAAAAATTTTGAGAGGAGTCCCTCTCTGACAGAGGGATGAGCCAGGCAGCACAGCACTCTTTCCTCACTGATTTAGGTGCCTCGTGCCCTTTTTGTTCTCTGCCTTTCCTCGTCAGACTACAGATGCCATGGCTGAAGGCTTGCTGAGTTTGGAAGGAGGCTTTTTCCCAGCTCATCACAGTCTTTACTGCTATGAAGGCCAGACTCAGTGCAGATGAGCACATTTTGTGCTGCCGGTGATGGTGTCAGTGCTGGAAGCTGCTCTGCCTGCACCAGCAGGATCTGGTGTCTGCTGGAGCCCATCCTGCCAGAGCCCAGGCTCAGATTCCAGTCCAAGGAGGAGCTGAGCGGGGTGGTGGAAGCTCCAAA
The DNA here is from genome assembly GCA_009812075.1 of Sialia sialis. Taxonomy (NCBI): domain Eukaryota; kingdom Metazoa; phylum Chordata; class Aves; order Passeriformes; family Turdidae; genus Sialia; species Sialia sialis. Next base: position 5,668,772 of record VRYO01002223.1, read on the forward strand.
TGTGCTGAAGTGGGGCTTTAGGGGGAAAAAAAGCCATTTCCAAACAGTGCAGTGGAGTTGGCAAATTGCTTTGTTTTCCTTTGGCTGTTGTATTGGATGTTTGTGGTTGGATCAGAGCTCATCTTTGCATTCTGCTGCATCTCCCAGCAAAGCTGGAGCCCTGTGTTTAACATTGCAAACTTGCCACAGGGAAAATTATTTACAGGGAGAAATCTCTTATCTAAGGTCCCATCTCTGTTAATCATCAGCTTTTTCATAATGCCTTTGATAGCCTGATGAGAAAGAAACAGCTTCTGTCATAAACTGTAGGTTCTGTGAGTTTTTCAGACATGAAAAACACTCTAGAAAACAACTGTATTCCAGTAAATATCGTCGATAAATAAAAAAAGAAAAAATTTAATTGGTAAATTTTCTGTAGATTATATTTTGTTTTTGTTCTTCAAACTTTACAGTTTCAGCTGGAAGCTCCAAATGGGGCCTTGAAATCCAGTAAATTACAAGCGCTGGCTGCAGCAGGAATGAGCATCATTTGGATTTGCCTTTTTAGCCAGAAAAGAAAGAGAGCAGCTGCTCTCAGTGATTTCTTGTTTTCTGTCTCTGCTCTGGCCCTGCTTCATGCTGGTGATGTACCATGCAGTGAGAGGTCCTGTGTGGGTACTGAGGATGCCAGTTCCTCACCCTGCCAACCCTCCCAGCTCCCTGGAAACTACTTCTAATGTAAACATTATAGAGATATTGCTCAGTACTGCTAATTTATCACTTCTACCAGATGGGTAGTAAGTAGCCTATTAACATTCACAAAGTGAGGGTCCAATTCCTTCACATTTCTAAACACATCACCCTGGGGTTTCTAAGATTTATGGCGTGGAGTTTTCCCATGTTCTGAGCCCCATTGTGGGGCCTTTAGGCTCATGGAGGTGTGCAGGGGCAGGAGGTGCTCAGGGGGCTTTTGGGGAAGGAGTACAGATTTGGAGGATGACAATCTGACAGAATTTGAGCTCAGATATTTCATTCACTTTGATCTGAATGTAAAATCTAAACTGTTCTGGGATTCCCAAATATTCCGATTACAGGCACTGTTGTGGCTGAAGTGGGCATGAGGTCAAATATGCACGTTTGTGGTGCAGCCATGAGGAGGAGTTCTACTATTCCTCGTAGGTATCTTAGAAGATCAGAAGATTTTTTGAGTCCACTTCTCTACCTTCAATATTGCCATTTTCCCAATAACGCCCCTCTCTCCAGCTCACTTCTTTTCTCCCCCTCCCCCAAATCCCAAGCCCCTTTGTCTGCCCCACAGAACAACTTCTCTGTCTTTATGGGATAATTAGTGTGGACAATTGCTGCTTTTCCCATTGGGTTTGAGGTGCAGTGAGCCATGAAGGAATCTGTAATGACATGAAAAGTCACTGGAGGCGCGGATGGTGGCTGAATAGCAACAGTTACCTCTCTGAATAGATTAAATTTTAAAAAATAAAGCTTTGTGTTCAGCTGGGGGAAGGGAGGATTCACTAATCTTTTTGTACATGACAATGTGGTTTTGTATCTCGGCAGCTCAAGGAAGAAATCAGGCGGGGCTTTGCCAGACTGGAGGACCCTTTGGCAGGACTCCTGGCCATGCTGGAGAGCAGCAGTGATTGGAAGGGGAAAGGGCATTCCCTGGGGTATTGCATCACCACGGAGCTGCAGCTTTGGATCAAAACGCATCCTGCTGTCCCACAGGTTAGAAAAAGAGAAAGGAAGAGAGCTGGAAGAGAGTAATTGATTTTAATGTTCCTCAAGTATCTCTAATTTCACTTTATTCCAAAAATCCAGTGTCTTCTCTGTCACCTAATACAGAGTGTGAGCAGGTGTGAAACATGCTGTGAGATGTTATCTGTGGCATGCCTGGCCTGAAAATGAAATCATATTGGGAACTGTACTGCCAGAGCTGTTTCCCCTCCAAAGCTGGGATTTCCGTCTCTCCAGATCAAACCACTTTGACCGAGCATTGCTCTTGCAGCCTTTCCAGGCTGGAGGCTCTCCCACTAGAACCCACATCCCTGCTATCAGGAGAAACCCAGTTGCAGAAATCTGCTCTGCGTGTTCTTCCAGCTCTGCAAATAGAAGCCAGTTACTGTAGGATTGCTTAATTCCTGCCATATGGTGGGAATGCAGAAAATGGGAACAGCCTGCCTTTTCAGCAGCTGAATGATTAGTTCTGTAAAGTTGGGTCATCACATTTTATGTCCTAATGTTTACCATTCCATCTGCCCTCAGATATTCTGACCTACTGAGATTTTCTCTTTTCTGTAAGCTTTTGGCTCTGAATGGCAGGATACTTTTATATTTGTGTTGCTTCCTTTCCCATTTTTCCAAATGGCTTTGATTAGCTGTTGAGCTCTGCCATCACAGGATTGGCAAAGTGCAGTGAAGTGCTACTGGCACTGAAATCCCTGTGTCATGAGTGATTGTTCACGTGGGAACACAAAGATTAATACCTGTGTCTGTGTATCTTTTGATAATGCTTTTGCTTTCCCTACCCTTCATGCACCCAGCAGCAAGCTTGGGAATGAAAATAGAATTCTTATGCCTGATAGGTGAGATCTCCCTGGAGGGAAGTCGCTGGATTCAAAGATTTTCTACTGGGAACTAGAGGGGAGAATTTCTGGAGAGTTCTGTTAGCACAGAGGGCATTTTTCCAATTTCAGATTTTCCTTTTGCACAACGCCCTATCCCTTCTCCAGAATTACCCCACAAAGATTTTATGTTCATAAAGTGGGTGCTGTGAAAAAAATGTATATCATATTGTTTTGATTTCTGCCTGCAGACTCCATGGGGAAAATAGGAGAATCTCTTCCAGAGGAATTCACTTGCTTTGTTTAAACAAGCTGCGTTTTCAACCACCATTGAATCGCAGCCATCTTTACCAAACCTGTGTTTGATTGTTTTTTGGTTGTTTTTTGAAGTCTGGCACCAAGCTGAAGAAGCTGCAGGCCCGTGTGCTTGGAATGCTCTCCCAGTGCCCAGCTAATCTGCTTGACACCCTGATTAGCATTTACCAGCTCCACACAGCGGACCGGAACTATTTGCTTGAACATGTCAGTCATCTTTATCTCCAGGGCAATTACAAAGAGGTGGGTCACGTCTTTCAAATAAATTTACCTTGCCAGTTCTCTGTGAATGTCTGTGTCCTTTTTTTTGGATGCATTTCAATGTGAATTCTATTTCATCCCAGCAGCTGCACGCTGTGAATGCTGCAGCTTAATGTGCTTTTCCCATGTACAGGAGCAGCCTGGGCTCAACTTCAGCTTTTCTGCTGACTGAGGACAGAATACCAGGGAATCCTCCCTCCACTCTTTTGCTGACCTTTGAAAGTAATAGGTTAATAGGCTTTAATTTGGAGAATTTAAGGGAATGATTGTGTACTTTTTTGTTTTCCTTGTCCTTAGCAAGAAAAAAAGGATTTTAGTCCTTGGTCATAGACCTGCTGTGCTATCTCCAGCCCATCTGCCAGCCAGAGGGCTTGTAAAACCTTACTGGTCCCATGTGATTGCCCAAACTTCTGGTTTCAGTTGGAGGAATTTTGAAGCCTCTTTACCACTGAGGCACATATTACAAATGTGTAACATGTCCTGTATCTGTGTCTGGGTTGTTAACACAGGCAGGAGTTCACCAGACCCAGGATCTGGTGTGCTTTACCCTGTTCTCCACCACTGCAGCATCTCTGGCATGGCTGCTCCATCACTGGAATTGTTCCAGGCCAGGTTGGATCGAGCTTGGAGCAACCTGGGATAGTGGAAGGTGTCCCTGCCCTGCCCATGGCAGGGGGTGGAACTGAATGGTCTTGAAGGTCCTTGCCAACCATACTGTGATCTTTCTTTTTTAAAGGCAAAAGGGTTTGTTTTTCTCCCAGAAGCGTGGTTGGTGGTGTACAACAACTTGACCTTGTTTAGCAAAAGTAAAACTCAAATATCATTCCTAAAATCCTGTTCTTCAGTAAAGCTGAATTTCCAGGTGGCATCCTGGAATCCCATTTTTGTTGATTTCTTTCAATACTGAAACAAAGATATTTTGTTTGGTTTGAAGTTCGCCAGTAGCTCCTTGAGCATTGGTCTTGTACTTAAAAAGTTTTCGAATGTGAATATTTGACAATTACAACAGAAATGTCTTATTTGATTATATTCAAGTGGGATTTTTAGGTTCATGGCTCCAAAGATATTTGTTGCTTTCACAGAAATATAGTTCCTTCTAAATCCAGCTTTGGAAAGCTCTAGATTTTTTTGGTGGAATTGTTGTTCTGGTTTTTCTTTCACAGCAGAGCTCCTTTACCACTCATTCTCCGTGTGAAGAACAGGAAACCTCAACAGCTTCTCACTCTCAGCCATAGCTTTCTTCTAGCTCTCTTTTGTTACCAGAAGGATGAATAGAATTCTCTTCAAAAGTAACAGGAAGTCTTTTATTGCTCTTGGGGACTGAACATACCTAAGTCAGACTAACCCCAAACAACCTGGAGCTGGGGCTCTGAGCATTGCAGTGGCTCTGGGTGTCTGTCTGTCCTGCTCTTCCCCACCTTTCAACTGGGGCAGTGAAGCAGACTCGGATATAGGATTGTTGGCTCTTCAGTCTCTCCTGAAAGGACAGAAATCCATACAAATCCTGACTGTCATTATTTATTTTCTTGCTGTATTTGCAATAAAACCCTAGTCATTTTACAGTTCAGTACGTAAAAGGGCTTATAAAATAGAGGGAGATTACATTTTTCATGGGCAGATAATGATAGGACAAGGGCAACTATTATAAGTTAAAAGAGGAGAAATTTAGATAGGATATTGAGAAAAACTCCCCCCACTGTGAGAGTGGGGAGGCCCTGGCACAGGGTGCCCAGAGCAGCTGTGGCTGCCCCTGGATCCCTGGAAGTGTCCAAGGCCAGGTTGGACAGGGCTTGGAGCAACCTGGGATAGAGGAAGGTGTCCCTGCACGTGGCAAGAGATGGAACTGGGTGGGCTTTCTGGGTGTTTCCAACCCAAACCAGTCTGGGATTCTGTGATTTATTCTGCAGCAGGTTATTCCCTTTGTCTGTGGTGTGCAAACCATGAATATCCTCTCCCTTGAGAGTTAAGGCTCCTTTCCCTCATGGAGGTTTTGGAGAATGTTCCCTTTGGAAAATGAGATCCCAGATCCCTGGGGATGGCTGTGGCTGTTGTTATTTGCTGAAGCACCTCTGGCCAACTCTGGGGCAGCTGGTGAGAGGCTTAGCCCAGGGCTGGGGGCGGTGCTGGCACAGGGCACAGAGAGGGGACTGGGGACAGGTGGAGGTGCTGGTTCTGGTTTAGCAGCATGGGCTGTGCTGAGGAGGCACCTGCAGGGGAGCAGCACCAGCGGATGGCACTGTGCTCCCGGGATGCAGGGAAACAGGCAGATACTGGGAGCTGTGTAAAAGCAGGGATGTGGAACTCGGTTTTGAGGTGTCTGTGCTGTCTGGCATTTTATCTTTCTTTTGTGACAGGAGCAGTGAGAGCTTTCAGCAGGGCGAGGGGCTCCCAGCTCTGTTCATCGTGGCCCCCGTGACATGGGGAGATGGGAAAGTTCAGCATTCCCTCTTTGGGAGTTCCAGTGAAACACAGCACCTTGTCCCTTTCCCAGAGCCCCTCCAAAGCCAGCCATGCCTCCATGCTACCCTCGACCTGGGCTGTGCCAGAGGTGCCAGAGCCCAGGTGTGCTGTGGGGCAGATGTGTGGGAATGGCAATGGGAGCCCTGGTCACAGTGTGGGAAGGGTGCTGGGGAGCACCGTGTGGGAAAGGAACACCGTGTGGGAAAGGAAGACCATGTGGGAAGGATGCTGTGTGCAGGAGGATGTGCTGTGGGAAGGGCCTGGATGAGTGCTGTGTGGGCAGCTCTCTGCGTGGATGCAGTGCGGGAAGGACAGTGGGTGCCAGTGGAAGTGGTGCAAGAAGAACTCTGGATGGATTTGTTGTGGGAAGGGTACTGGGTACCAATGGATTTGGTCTGTATTGAATGGGGTCTAGATGGATTTGGTGCAGGAAGCACAGTGGGTGTTTTGGTGTGGGAAGGACACTGGGTTTTGGTGTGGGAAGGGCACCCTGTTTGGTGTGGGAAGGACACTGGGTTTTGGTGTGGGAAGGGCACCCTGTTTGGTGTGGGAAGGCCACTGGGTGCTGGCAGGACAATGCTGAGATTCAGCAGACCGGGGGTAATGCAGAGCGAGCGGGGCTGCAAGAGGCCCTGAATAGGCCAGGCTGTGCTAGAGAAGAATGAGGGGTAGGCAGAAGGCAAGCTAGTGTTTCATGGTCATCTTATGTTACACTTCAGCCTTTCAAAGAGTGTCTGGGGCTGCTTGAATGAACCTCTCTTGCACTGCGAATGCGGGAGCCCGGAGACAAAGGGGACTCTTGTCACTCGCAGGCCCCTTTGGGGAATAAAAGCCATTGTCACATGAACAGGGGCAGTCTGGCAGGCTGTGCATGCTTCAGTGCCCCATGATATCGCTAAGTCTCAGCAGAAATCACATTCAGGACCCTGTCAGCTTTGATTAGCGGGGTCTCATGACTTAATGTGCTGCGATATTTCATGTCTAAGGGTGGCGGCTGTCTTTCTGGGGGATGAATGCCCTCTATTGTCCACTGAGTTATTTTATTTACATTTTTTAAACAGCTTATAAAGGTAAAAAGATAGCTGTGCTTAAAGAAAAAAAATCAAATTCCTTTCCTTCTGGATCAGCAGTGAGTGCTGCTTGGGTCAGATACAGTGAAACTTGTTTTCACAGTCAGCATCAAAGTTCTCATCTTGTTTAACAGCTTTATAGTAAATTCTGAACAGGTGGCAGTGGAGCTGGGTTTAGGAAGGAAACAATAAATAATCTTTTTAGTCTCTGACAACCAGAAATATTCCTGGGCCTGAGAGACCTCCCACTCCAGCCTCTGTGTCAGTGATTCACAGAGTTTCTCTCCCCTTCATCACTTTGGTTCTTAAACAAGAACATTGGATGAAGCCAGTAGTATTTTACTTTTAGCAGAATTTTCAGTTGCTGCCTGTTCAGATTTCTCTCTTTTCAAAAGCAGAGTATATTTTTTCTTCTAATGTTTTATCCATCAATTTCTAGAAATAAAGAAGGCTTGTATGTTAAATTTGGTTAATGTTTGCTCTTTCAATTAAGATAATGTGGATTATCTGGCAGAGTTAAGTTAAAATTTGACATAAAATATGTTGGAGTACCCAGAGAAAAAGCTGTGTAGACACAGAATTGCAAGTTTTTGTCAGCAGTACTGCTACAGACATGATAGAAAGGGTGGTTGACTAGAGTTAAACTTAAAAGAGCACAAATAATCAGAAGTGTAGAAATGGGCATTTCAATCCCCATCATGAGCTGCAGTTTCAGTGCAGGGATGTTATGAACAGAGTCAGGGTGTTGTGTTTGTAGGCATACTTCTTCCATGATGCTGGACTACACGCAGTGTATCTTTGCAGGTCTATCAGTAGAGATCAGTGTTAGCAATGATTGAGCACATTAATGGATAATCAGATTTTGGATTTCTTCACTCTGGCTTTTTCTGAGCTGTTCTCAGGCCAGGGAAAACGTCTCTGATATTGCTTCTTATCTCCATTCACCACCTTAATTATACAAAGGCTTGTTGAGCTCTTACTATATTTTAAAGTGTGTGCATTTGTATTTCCTTTTTTCTTTTAAATTAAGAACTATACTGGCTAAGAAGCCCAAGGAAAATGTTACAGCAGTTGTTTCTCCTGTAAAGATGACAGTGTTTTAGCATGCACCCCTTTTTCCTCTGAGTGTACCCTGCTGCTGAAGGACAGCTGTAGTGGCACGTTGCCTCCCCAGTGATGCCTGTCTGGAGCAGAGGGAGCCAGCCCATGGGCCACTGCTGCCCTTCCCAGCCTCCAGAGCCACCTCTGCCCTGGGCTGTGCCAGGGAGCTCTGGGGAAGGAACTTCAGTGCTGCTGGGAGTCATAAACGAGACAGCAGAGTTCTGCTCCTACTGCCAGAATTTCTGGGCTGTGGGACAGCCCTGGGGATGTGCAGCAGATACACCTGTGCAAAGTCTGGGTCTGGTGGAGGTGGGCAATGCTCAGAGAATGAGCTGAGCAGTTAAACCCCATCTGAAACAGCTGAGTGACCTGAGGGACACAAATCAAAGAGGGTTGGCTTCTGTTCCCTCTTCCCCTCACCTGTGCATATTCCCAACATGGACTTGTACTTCTCTTTACCTCAAATTCTTTGTCTGGGAATAAATAACCTGTCACTGCTCCATGTTGATGTTGATGGTCTCACTCTTTCCTGGTCCCTTGAGTGTGGACCTGAGGAATGTGTTTCCCTGGTTTCTGCAGACCTTCCCACAGCCAGCTGTGTATGAAGTGCCCTTTGAGCAGGAAGCAATCAACCATCCAACCCGATGTCATCCACTGTGCAGTGATGCACTCTGAGAGCTCAGCAAAGCTGATTAGCCTCAAGTTTGAAATGGGTGATCCCAAAATGCAAAACAGATGTACCCAGTGATTAATATGTGGTGTGCCTTTTACTCAATTATTTCTGTCATTATCCAGGCTTTGATCACTGTGATTTTCTAGGAGTTGATGTTTCCTCCTCTGCAAAGTCTCCTCCTGTTGTTTCATTTATTCTTTGGGCTTTCAGAAATTCCCTCACCGTGTTTTCAGAAACAGTGCACTCAGGCACAGACATTTCTGCATTTGTGCTGTCCCAGCTCGCTTGCAGCAGAGCCAAGAACAGGAGTCATCAGCTGCCACTGGTGTCTCCAGTGAGCCACTGCCTCAGCACTCCAAGCAGTTCTCATGCACGAGGTAATTCCTCTGCTGCGAACCCCACCGTGGGAAAATTGCAGAAATTGTCAGTGCAGACACCACCCAAGTGCACATGCCCTTGCAGATAAGATCTTGTGTGGCTTCCTGCACCTCGTACTGTATGTGGAAAGAATAGTCATTTTTCGATGAGACAGAGCCAAGTGCATTCAAAACAAGCTGAGAGGAGCAGGTATTGGTGAGGGTGTCTGGGCTGTGCTTGCTCCAGAGCACTCCCCACTTTCCCATGCTCGTGGGTTGCATTCGCGTGACTGCAGGAGTGTTCTGGTGCTCGTGGCTGGGCCTGAACATGTCAGGTTTGGGAAACCTTCCTCATCCTTTGGTCAGTGCATCTACATGTGGGTTAAGTGAAATACAATGTAGTGTTGCCCAGCTTTGAATTCTGCCCCAGACTTAACCAACCCTCTGCTGTATTTTAGGGGTTTATTCTTGGGAGATAAAACTATCACAAAACGTCCAGATGGGATTTTCACATTCACCATCATTAAGTCAAAGAATGGCCCAAAACTCCCCAAGGATGAGGGGACTCAGAAGCTTGTACAGGAATTGGATGAGGCAATTCATCAGCTTTTCTCCTGCACTAAGCAGTGCATTCATCACATCCCTCTCCCGTGTGTACTTGGCGGCTCAAGGCAAGAGAGGGACCAGCCTCCCCCAGGTTTGTTATCATCTGTGGGGGGTTAGTACAGGTTGAACACTATTATGTGCTGCAATAATGATAATTATTGCTGTTACTAGATTATGCTAAACTCTCTATGGCTGAAACATTTTTGTGCAAAGGCTCCTTGTACCACCAGCCATGACAATAATATTCTCTTTGGTGTTTGAGGGGGTGAGTAGACCCTGATAAGTGCAAATATCTCCGCATTCTCCAGAGCTCGCCCATGTTCCTGCATCCTGCCTCGGGTTTTGCTCTTACTGATCAGCTGGTGAAGTCAGGGGGTACCTGCTGCTCAGGATTTGGGCAGCTCTGCTGATCCAGCCTGAGGATCTGCAGCTGGATGAACGGGATTGCCAGATTCCAGCTTCCCTGACTCGACTTCCAGCCCAGCACTGCGGATGGGGAATGCTAGCTCTGGGTGGGGAGGGGGATTCTCACCCCTTCAGCTACAGCCTGCTCGGCCTCATTAAAGTGTTTGTTTTCTGAGTCAAAATGAGCCTGCGAATGAGGTGTTGCTGTGCTGGAGATCTTATCGGCTGTAAACAGACTGTTAAAAATAGGGTCGTTTTACACAAAATTTGTTTGTGGAGTGAAACAATTCAAAACACGATAATAACAAAACAAAATCTTAAAATAGCTCGGAGTTGAGACCACAGACACAGCTGCCAAGCACTTTCATCTTTATTACAGTTACTCATATCTCTTCTCTTACTATTCCCATTGTAAACAGGCTGATGTTATCTCTGCTGGCCTCCAGCTCAGCCCAGCCCCTGGAGCTGCACCCTGATCCTGCCTGGTGCCTGTTTCTAGGGCCCAGCTCATGCTTCTCCCTCCATGTGTAGCTTCAGGCATGGACAAAGCAGCTGCCCTGCTCCAGGAGCGTTCCCTGCTGCAGGGACATTGCCAGCAGCACAACCCTCTGTCTGCTCCATTACCTACTTGAACTGGAAGATGTTAAATTGCTGTTAAAAAAACAGCTGATGTAGAGCACTAGGCCAGGTTGCCCAGAGCAATGGAGTCACCATCCCTGGAGATGTTAAAAAAAATGTAGACATGGTACCTGGGGATATGGTTTGGCAGTGAATGCTGTGGTGGTGCTGGCTTGATGGTTGGGTTTGTAGCTCTTAGAGGTCTTCTCCAAGTGTGACGATTCCATGAATGTCTGTGTGATTGGAGTTCCTCTGTGCTCCCCTGTGGGGAGCTGTCTGGGCAGGAAAGAGAGGGCTCCCCACACTCTGGACATCTGTTGTTCTACACCCTTTGGGACAGGGTGGAATATCCAACCAGGGAAAGAGGAAAACCCAACCTGACACCACACATGTTCATCTGATTAAGTCACCTGTACAGTTAGTAGAGCTGGAGATAAACTTCTGCCATGTAGATAACAGTGCTGCAATTAGGTTAATCTGAACATTAAAAAGCCATTAGGGAGCTATTGGATATTGCAGTTAAGACTAAGGCTACAATGGGAGGTACTAATGAGATCAAATGGTGAAACAAGGCCTTGAGAGTTGCAAATGCTGTCTTCTTTTTTAACGAAAATGTTTTCTTTTAATTCAGCAAACTTGAGGAGCTGGGAGGAAAGCAAAACCAACTGCCAAAGCTTTGGAGACCCAAACCCCTTTTTCAGGTCCACAGCAAAAATAGCAGCCTTCAACTTGAGAATAATCACTCAGCTTGAACATTGTGTTGTTAAGCGAGGGGAAAGAAGCAGCTCTTTGCCTCTGCCTTGAGGAATAGTTATAAAGCCTGGAGTGTAGCCTCCCACTTATCCTAGCCTGGCTATTAGGGTCGGTGGCTGCACTGAACTCGTCAATTTTATGCAGAAAGAAAATCTGACCCAATTGTTCAGGAACTAAAAAACTTAAAGTGTAGAAAATAACAAACAGCAAACCAAACAGTTTGTACTGAACTAACCAGGAAAGATGGTACAGGGAGGCTTGTTCCATGCACGAGGGCAAATGGACAAAAGAGGTGTTAGGGCATGGCAGGGCTATTTATAAACTTGGAGGAAGGGAGGAATTAGGGCAGAGTTTAGGGAGTGGGTCCAATAGGGAAGGGCAATTAGGAATATTAAAATTATTGCAGCAAAAAGGAACTAATGATAACAAGGGAAGCAGAGAACTTTCTGGCAATGATCAACACATGGAACTAGAGGATTCTGGGGTTGATTTTTTACTCGCCCCTAATGCAAGGGTTTTCCCATAGCCTTAAGCCATGATCCTCTGCACCTTTATTGGAGCTAACTGCAGCGCTGGAGTAAGGGAGGGGTTTGGCTGAGATTTAGCTGGGCTGAGCAATGCTCCTGGGTCTTTTTGTTCAGTCTCTGTGTTAATGGTAATTCTTCTGTCACTTAAAGTTCTTTGATTTCTCTTTTGGAGACGGAGCCTGGAGTACCAATGAAGCAGTGTTTAAAAAAAACATTTAAAAAAACCCCAAAAACCCACACCCAAATTTCCCCAAAACCAAACCAAACCCAAACCAAACCGAACCGAACAGAAAAACTGATGTTTTCCCATGTCCAAGTGGGGCAGTAGGGTTGAGCAGATGAACTTTATGGTGTGTATTGGTTCTCTGCTTTTGCACACTCAGTCTGTGATGCAGTGGATGAAATACAGGCACAAATTCCCCAGAAACTAACATCATCCACTGCTGCTGCTGTGAGCAGGGATGAGCTGTGAGGTGTCTATGGTGCTTTTGTGCCTCTGCAGGACATGTGTTGCCCGTGGTGGACTGAATTCAGGTGGCACTTGAGTGATCACAGGAAATGGGATTTCAAGGCATGTGCCTGCTCTCACTTGGGTTATTCTTGTTTTTTTCCAGAAAAGTTTCATGGAGGTGACATGTAGTGGTGGGGGTTCTCTTTCCCTGGGGAAATGCACATTTGGTACTGCATTTTGTTTCTGTATTATGGGGTCTATTAGGAAGATGGGGACAAACATTTTAGCAGGGCCTGGAATGGTAGCAAAAGAGGTGATGGTTTTAAACTAATAGAGGGGAGATTTAGATTAGATATAATTTTTTTTACAGTGAGGGTGGTGAGGCCCTGGCACAGGCTGCCTAGAGAACCTGTGGCTACTCTATACCTGGAAACATTCCAAGTCAGGCTGGACAGCAGCTCTGAGCAACCTGATCCAGCTGAAGATGTCCCTGCTCACTGAAAGGGGGTTGCAACTAAGTGGTCTTCAAACTCAAACCATTTTACAATTCGATATTTCAACAAATAGCTCTAATATCCATCCGTTTTGACAAATGTGCCATTTTCCTGGTCTTTCTCTCAAATCAAAATCAATCACCAAGAGCAAGGAAACCTATGGAAGAGAAGAGCTTTTCCAAGCCCTATCACACTGTTTTTATCCTCATCTGAGTAACAGGTGTTTGTGAGCTCAGTGGATTCCATCACATCACTGGTCAGTGCTGCACACATGCTCTGGCAGGGTCACAGATGTCTCATCAGCACTGGGAAAATACAGCCTGACTTGACGGAGGTATTGGAAGGATACTCCATGTCCAATCTCCTCATTCCTGGCTCCCAGCTCAGCACTAACACACAGAGGTGCTCCAAGGCTCTTTGCCCTGACTGTCCCAGCTACTGGCACAAGGCACTGTATTAAAGCTGTCCATTAAGTGCTTATTCTGTATAGGAACAGAAATTAGACACTCTTCCCTCCTGTAAATCCTAATCTATGCCTGTGCTTCCCAAGCAGGGCACAGTTAGAGCTTCATCCATTCCTGTGGTCCCCGGCTGGGATGGGACAGGCATTCAGCTCTTCTGAGCTTGAGTTCCTGCAGTTCATCCCAGCAGGTTCCAAAAGATTCTGATTTGGAGGCAATTTTGAATGTGGCAGGTCTTGGCTTGTCAAAGATTTGGAGATCTCATGAAAATACAATTCTTACCATCTCACTGTCTGTGGTGACCCTGCCACTTTTGGGGGTATGGAGTGAGAAGCTGTTACCTTTTGATTTCAGGGTGTTTAAAATCTTGAGTTGCTTTCACAAAATGCAACTGTTTTACAAAACTTCAAAGGCAGAGTGAGACTGATAAAGTTTGCTCAGAAAGGTATGGTGGGTCAGGTGTTTTTACCATAGCATTGATAGGAAATATCCATCCCAGCTAGTTTTGTGCAAGTGCTTCACTTGCTTTCTTCCCAACAACTTGATCTTTAATTTTTGCTCCAGGGGCTTTTGCTATTCAGGATATGCAGCTCTGCCAGGAGTGTTCTTGTACATTTGTGGAATGAATGTGGCTAAATGTTTGCAGGATTTGTGTTTGACAATGTAACAGAAATAATTAACACATTAAAAATGTGTATAACAGCATTTTTACTTCACTTTGGAATAATGCCCATTTATCTCTGTAGGATTCTTCTAAATACACAACTTTTTTCATGTTTTCTAGGCAGCCATACTGAGTATTAAGCTGAAATTACAGCCAGATCAAGATGTAGAGAAGGTGAGTCATTTCCTCTGGAGGCTTCTCTGTCATCAGATCCATTTTTTCTTAGCAGGAGATCCATGAAGGCCCTCCAAGTCCTGCAGCCTTTCACCTGAGGCTTTACTCCATTCCCTGTTGTTTTCTTGATGTACCTTTACATCAGGGTTAGGCACGGAGTGCTTTGATAGCCTCCATTACACCTCATACTCTGTTTTTCCGGCTGCAGCCACTGCCATAACAAATTCTGGCTGTGCTCATCATGGAGGCAGAGATCAGTACTTTGCTGCACTGAAGCTTTGCTCATATTTGTGTTACAAATGTCACAGCACTCCTGTAGGTAGCACTGGTGGCTTGGGCAGGGTTGAGACTCATGTTCCATGGAGATCAAAGACAAGACACAGTGCTTTAATGTAATTCCTTCTTCTAGATGTGTACCCCACTGCTGCTCCAGGATAAAGCTAACTTGGTGGAAGATTATGTGGCAGAATATCCCGAGCTCCAGAGGAAGCTCTTGCAGACCCTGGACAAGTGGTGTGACCCCAGCTTCAATATCAGAGACATCACAAGGTATAAACACTTCTCTTTCTGAACAGCTGGGCCAAGGTGCTGCTAGAGCATGGTGTGGCTGTCCCATGGCTGTGTTGGGATCAGAGCAGTGTGTCTGTCCCCTGGCTGGCTGGCTGTGATCGTGTCCCAGGGTAAAGGAAGTACAAAATATTGATTTTTTGTCTGAAAAAGGAAAAATTCTGGTGGCTGCGCAGAGCCTTCTTTAATGGTCCATCTGTAGGACAGAGGAATCCTTGCTATTGACAGATGCTCCATTCCTGCCAGGATGAAACCTGTGCAGGACACCCCAGTAGAACAGTATCAAAGCTTCCCACGGAGGTTGGAACAATTGGCCTCTCGTGCTTTGCTGCAGACAAGGGTGACTTTCGGTATCGGTTGTACAGGCTTGGCAGGAAGATAACACTGTGATGATGTGGCAGAAAAACAAGAGATGCAAGTGGTTAACCTTCCTGTGCTCATCAGCTCATGGTGTGTCTTTTCACTTCTGAACTGCCTCTCACTCGAATAACTCCTGTCAGTCAGAGCCAGCAGCACAGTCAGTCACAGTGTAGCTGCAATAGTTGCTGTCTGTTCTGAAAAAGAGATGAAAAGGAGTTTCTCACTTTCTCTTTCTTTAAAATGAGCCTCTGGACTTGCTTCAAGTGGTTGACTGAAATTTGTGTACTTGTGCTTTTCACTGTACCTTGGAAAAGGCAGGGGCCTGTCCTTATCAACACCCTGCAAACCCCAGTTCCTCTGCTGATAAATGTCTGCTGTTTGGGAAACATCCTTTAGGCGATGCCACAGATGTGTCTTTCTCGTGTTGTTACAGACCATACCAAGGCCTTTCCAGGTACAAACCCGAAAAATTTAACCGCAGAGTGCTCAGCAAGCTGGTCTTCAGGCTCCTGGAGAGATTCAATGTTGACCCAGGTATGGGATATTGCAACATATTGTGGAGTTATCTCAATAATAAAGAACAAAGTCAATTTGTCTTCTTCCATGTTCATCAAGGAATTTCTGCTGTCATTTATCCTGAGGAATTTCAGGGTTTAATTAATGATATTGAAAAACAAAGTTAGTAAGTAATGGGAATTATTACTTTGTGCTGTCAAAGAATGAAGTGCGGTGACTAATAGACTGCTTCTGCCATGATCTGAAATAAATCCTGACCTCAGCATGGCTCTGCATAAACACACCATGATCAGCTCTGAGTTATGACTCCATTTCTCTCACACAAGAGGCAAGTCATTATTCACTGGAGATCTGTTTTCTTGTGCTACGGGTGTGTCAGCTGGGAGGAGATAACCCTTGGGATGTGGGAGCCTCACAGCCCTTTGTATTCTTTGCATAAACTAGGGTTGGTGGGGGGAATTTTAAGGCTCTTGCAGCCTTGCAAGAGAAATGGCGCATTTTCCATCACCAGCAGATTCACCAGCAGCTAACAAAATCTGCTTTGCTTTGGTTCTTAGCGGGGACTGGTGATTTTTCCTTCTCTTTGGGGCCTTGCACCAGACCCTTGTAGGTGCACCGTTAGCTTTTACCCTGCAGAGGTTTCCACCATCAACCCAAGGTATGCAGTTCTCTTTTCTTGGACTGAAAAGGGTTTTCTAAATACAAACTGTGGGCTTGTTACACCTGTCAGCAACACTATTAATCTTCCCATTTTCAGACTGACGTTCAAAAATTCGCAAGATAAACCTTTCAAACCCTCACTGGAGGAGAAGTGGATATAATTAAACCCAGCACCTTTATGTGAAAGCTGAGACATATGGGAATGATTTATTTAGAAATTAAAAGCTTCCCAGGAGTTCATTAGTTTTCAGTAGATTTCCCTCCTTGACAGTGTTGAGCCATTCAGTCACCCATGTTGTCCTTGATGATTTCTAAAGAGAAAAGACTTGTTCCCCTTTCCTTATGGAAGCTCCACCAAGGGCATGATATAATGGTAGAGGTGAAATGATGTAACTGTTCATGTGCAAAATCCTGAGAACTAATAATGAAAGGAAAGAAAAATGTCGGAGAGGACTATGTGTTGGGCTCAGGTGCACTCCATTGGATGCAGCGCGCTTCGACCTGGTGATGCTTTCCAGATGTTGCAGCTACTGATAATAATGGCCAGATCTTGCTGGTCCTCCACAGCCATTCACTGCTGAGGAGGTTCCTTGGAGTAAATATAAATCCCATTCCTTCCAGACAAATGTCCTTCCAGCCCTTTCTCCCCTGCAAACTGCAGTGTCTGCAATGCAGGGCAAGTCCTTGCTTAAGAAGGCTGCCCACCTCTGCTGGTGTGAGAGGGGATGTGGGCACCTGGTTTGGACTTCAGCTAAAGTCAGTGCTTGGTGACTTCCACAGTCCCATACAGGACAGTAGGTGTTTATTCTTCACATCATACCACTTGTAATTATAAGCAGGAATTCACACATTGCTAAACTGAGGCTGTCAGTCTCCTTTGAAGTGTGTTGGAAGGGGATGAATACCTGCAGAGGAATTGCTGCATTAGTGCTGGGCGTGCTGGAACTGAATTGGGAAATGCTGGCAGCTGGAGTAATGTGGCTTTCTTTGTCTTCCCATCTCTCCCCTCCCTTTTGCTGAATTTCTGGGTGTTCTTTCCCCATTCTTTAGTGAAAGCAAGTCTGACTGGGAGGGAAGAGTACACAAAAAGTAAGCAGGCTGGGAAAAACATACAGATAAAAGAAACTGTCATTTCTCTTTTCTGAGCAGCTCCCCCAAACGCTGGTGGTGAGGCAGAGCTCATACTTCTTGTCACCTCACCTGGGCTCATCTGGTGCTGCAGCTGCTTTTGGTCTCCTCCTCCCTGTGACTTCCAGTCACTGTGAGAGCCTGAGAGCAGCAGCACAGAGGGAAGTGGCTTTGGTGAGAAGGGCTGGAGGAGGATGGGGTTTCTGGGTATGAGAAGGCAAACTTGTGTATGACTCAGTTCTTGCAGTTCCAAATCGACTTGGAGATTTCACTGCCTGAGCTCACTCTTGCCCACTCACAGTAAATCATACTGACTGCCAAGCACAGCTGAGGTGTCCATGAGCAACCGAGAACACTCCTGGGAGCTGCCAGCCCTAAATTTCAGAGCCAGATAGGAGGTGGCCCAATTAAAAAAAAAGATCTCACACCTAAGGGAAAAACAAAATAAACCCATCCTCTCACATTAGTCCTCCTGTTCTTCATCAGAGCTGTATTTCAGTATTCCTGTTAACTCCCAAACAAGAAGGCATGGGAAGTGGGAGATTTTCTGCTGAGTCCCAAAGGTGTCCCAATAAACTGTGTGTCGATTTCATTTAATTACCCTTATTGGGGAAGGAAGAAGCTGGGAAGAAGTAGTGTATAATTGAGGAAATTGAGGTTTATAGAGTCTTTCCTCACACCTCGGCCAGTGTACTCTGGCTTAACGAGCCTGTCGCTTTTCCAAGGTAATTACTTAATAGCCTTTGGAGACCCTGTGAGATCGACTTTACAAATGGAAGTTTCAGTCAAAACAGATCTCAGAGGTGAGGGAACTGCCTGTTCCCAGGACTGGCATGGTTGAGTCTGTTCTCTGCTGTGGTTTAGCACAGCCAGCACCCAGAGAGAGCTTAGTGATGTTTTTCATTGACAGTTTCCGAGTCTGACGTAGAAAGGATCTTGCTCAGAGAAGTGCAACAGCCTCATCTCTTGGGCTTAATGCCTCCATGCCACTGAGGGAGATCTGAGTGGAGAGACAGAGGGGAGGGAGGGAGGGAGTACCTGAGAGCCCTGGTACTGCTGGAGCTGTGCTTGGGCAGTGACAGATGAGCACCTCCAGTTCTGAGCGGTGTGAGCCAGTGTTTGCCATGGGCTTCCAGAGGTTTTTCAACATGAACCAGGTGGAATGTTTTACTCGCCTGAGCACCCAGTTATCAGTTTGGTTTAACGTGGGATTTCCGTCTGTGTGACCGAGCTGCCGGGAGTGCCGTGCTGCGGGGCAGCAGAGGGCAGGAGAGGGC